>LS042062.1:0-12234 GCA_900241095.1 Acartia tonsa | reverse complement strand
CCCCCCCCCCCCCCCCCCCCCCCCCCCCCCCCCCCCCCCCCCCCCCCCCCCCCCCCCCCCCCCCCCCCCTAGGGTGTAGGCCCTTGGTCGGCTAACGGAATTTTACCAGATTTAGTCAAAGGAAATATGGTAAAGTACCTTACGGACAAGTATGGCCATTAGTAGCGCAACTTTGAAAGTTAAAAATAGATAAACTGTTATTTTAAAAGAGGAAGTTTGTAAAATTAAGAAAATATACCTACTGTAAACAAAATACTAAAAAATCTATCAACTTTAAAGTAAAAATAGTTGAAGGTTTCCCTTCAAGTTCCCGTGGGGGAAAACTTATTTTGAAACAAATTGAAAATAAGGTGTTTAAATATTTCGCTCTTTTGTACAGGGTAGTCCCCCAGGGGGGTGAAGGCACCGCAGGTATAGGCTACGCAGGGGTTAACATTTAGAAAGACGGGTTAACTTAAAAATGTAACTGTTCTTGAAAAAAGTATTTAATTAAATTAAAAAACAACAACAGGGAACTTTAATTGAGAAACCTTGGTTATGGGTATCATATATATTATTGTACATAAACTACAGGTCAAATCCATCCCACAAATACACACATACACACACACACACACACAAACCTTTACTCAAAATGGATCATCCTAATACAATTTACACAGACACTCAATATATGTGTATGTGTGTGCGTGTGTGTGTGTGTGGGTTTGTGATATGTCAATATAAGCATGTAAAAAGATCAATGATAGATTTAGATTTATTTTACCTCTATTAAACGAGGAAGCAAGAGGTTGACATACAATATACATAAAAGATTTTTCCCTTATTAACCATTCAAAGTAATACAAGATTATTTTCATTGACATTATAACTAATTCTAAAATAAACTGGCCATTTAATGTCAGTTTGAAAATTATTATAGAAAAGATTGCTTCATGTTGATAAAATAACAGCCAAAATTCAAAGCTGTAAGAATAAGCCAAAGTGACAGTCTGACTGTTAAATATTTAAGTAAATCTTTATGAAGTTCCTATCCTTGGACTAAAAATCATATTTAAATAAAAAAAGTTCCTTAATAGTTAGCTTTAAAAGTTTGGTTAAATCTTGATTGGTTGTCTTTACTTTTCAACCATTAATTTTAATCTAATAAAGTGATGATTTTGTTTATCATTATCTTATCCCTTAAATCCCTGTAAAATCCCTGGCATAAGTAAAGGGGAGGTTGTGAATGTATATTTATGTAAAGATGCTGATGAGACTTATTTTAGTTATCTAATAATCATTTACTAGAAATAATATCTTACTTATCATTTACTAATCACACTAAATTAAGTTATATAATGATAGATAGAATGCAAGAATATTTGTAATTTTCCTAAAAGTGCCTTATTGAGCAATAAACCCCTCCTTATTTTTTAAATAAATTAAACACAGGTACCTGGTAGCACCGCAGGGTTAAGGCTTAATTAGACTAAAGTTTTCCTTTGATGACCTACCAAGTACCAGTGTAATAAAGGCCCTTAAGCACCAGCGTATCAAATTACATTCCAGTAGTTGTGGAAGGACATGACGAAATGTAGAATTATATCAATAATCACCAGTGGCTTTGTACTCGAAGGGGTAGGAAATGTCAAAAGAATGGGCTAAAACCATCCCAAAACTTAAACCTAAATATTCTTAACCCATCCCAAGACCTATGTGAAGCCTCCCTAGACTCGAAAACTTAATCGGTTCAGAAGGTAAAGAAATCCTAATCATTAGAAAAAGAGAGTTTCCCGTATTTTTTAATTCTTATTTTTTTTAGTTGGACAAAGATATCCAGCACCTGTCTAACCGGCTGAATGTAACCAACATGGCGGACCATGTGAATGTCGTCATCCTGTCAACACACGGAATGGCTGCAGCTACTTCCCCTCTGCGCTACAGCCCGGGCTATATTGGTGAGCTTGGCATTTATTTATGCCTTTTGAATCTTTTGAAAAATAGTCATATAGCTTTTACCGTTCCACAAAATAAAACAATGGTTAAAGGTTCGTTTGTCTGTCTAGTTATCGGATTTTCTTTTCTTAACATGAAAGGACAGTTAACTTCTACTTTTATCCCATAAAAGGCATATTTTTCATTGAAAACTAATTTTGTTAGGGATTAGTTTTACTTTATTAATGTACTGTCTATTTTTCTAATTTTGAAATTGAAACCATTTAAATCATAATAGTGCAAATGCTTTTATATGAAAGTATGCTAGTATGTCCGTCTGTAATAAAACAGACAGGCTTTTCTATAATTAGGAAAGATTCGTATGCCTGTAACAGATTGCCCTTTTCGTTATTTTAGGCATGTTAGAATTGTCCTCTCGAATTCAAACGAATCATGTAGGTCCATTTAAAACATTTTGATTTAATTACAACAAATTGAAATACAATTTATTTAGACTTTTACATTTGTATTCATCTTAATAAGTGCACAAGTTGTAATAATATTTTGTCATAATGTTCCCTTTTATTGATGTTGTATTCTTGTTTTTTTTGTTAGGTAATGAGCATGACATAGTAAAGATCCAGCTTTCTGATACACTCTCCAGAGAAAATGTCAGGTATACTTCCATTACAGTTTTATTCTCTGTTCCTTTGGTTAAGTTTACTATTATTTTTTATTCAAATATTTTGGTTCTTTTCCTGAGAATGTCAAGCGAGCCAAGAATCCCTTATCTTATCTTTGAAATAAATTGAAAATAAGGGGTAATGGTTTTTTAACTTAATCCTTATGAGGGCCCTTACTTTGTGGGAATACCCTTTCCCAATAAAACGTAACTTAACTTAGGTTTAAGGTAATTTGATCCAGAAATTTTCTTCCTCAGTTATAAAAAAAAACGGGGGGTTTGCTCAGCTAAGCATTTTGAGGGAAACCACCTACATTCCAAGTAAATTCTATTCATAAAAAAAGAAGGTGATATTACATCCAATAAAGAAACAACTTTGCTTCAAACTTTTCCGCAAATAAAGTCGTCATTGAAACTTTTTTTCTGTTTTTAATTGATCAAGTTGTAATCATTGTAATATCTAATTAGAAACTGCATATTTTTCATTAAAGAAAAGTTAAAAGCTAAAGAGTTTTTATTCAGATGTAATATCTTTTCTTGATTTATTTAAATGTTATATATAAATGTTTATTTTAACGTTTTTCTTACTAAGATGAATAAATTTGTAAACAATTGTTTGTGATTTTAATGTTTATAAGGAAATTTTTTTTTTAATGTTTATAAATCTAAGTTTTACTAAACTATTCATTTTAATATAAACGTATTACACATCCCTTAGCCATGACAGGGCCTTATATCCAGCGATTTTAATTTATTAAATCCAATGTAATTACAAGTTACTAGTCTGAAGTGACATAAAAGAATATATATGAACCATACGGTATTATAGTCAGTTTTCTGCGGATAGTAAATGATAAATTATTAGGATTAATTCTATTGCGGATATGAAAATTGGTGAATAAAACAATCCTAATAGTTTTTATTTTTGGGGGGGATTTTTTTAACACGGCACAGACCCGTAAAATACCAATTGATTAAAATCGTTGAATATTAATCTCTGTCATTTTTGTTATACCCAGAGAGGGAGGGAACATTGGACCGTAAATTGCACCATGGTACCCAAAGTTTTATAAACATGTTCTATGGTTCCAAACTTTCAACCTATATTTATTATCTACACTGTAGGTAATTTTGTTTATCATCCTTTGGGGACTGTATAATATCAATTTATTGTCCATTGTCTTATCCCTTCAAGTCCCTGTTTTTACCCACTTAACTGTAAATCAATTCTAAATGTAGCATGCATTGCACAAGTTTGCTGCATGCGATAAAAATAATTTTTAAGGAAAAGTCAATTGAAATTGGATAAATTAATCTATTTTAGTATGAACTAATGAAATATAAAAAAAAAGTAACTTCGGGGTAAACTCACACAAGGGTTAATTTGCCCCATAATAATAAGTTGTTTTTTTGGGGGTGGAGGATGGTGGAAAATTAAAATTTTATTAAATGAAATGTAAAAAAATTACCTGATTTTAAAAGTTTTTTAGTGTATTTAAAATATTTTTTTAGTTTTACGGGGAAGTTAAAATCTGATATAAAAAAAAACAGGGTGGTAATTACTCGCCCTCCCCCTCCTCCTCCTTTAGACGTCCTTTCCAAAGGTAAAAGTGTTTCGTTAGTGGTTTATCAACAAAAATGTATCCTTTTTTACCTGTAAAATTTATTTTAATTTCATTGACTTTTCTTCCATTTGAATCACACATACAAGATACAACATTAGTTTTTCTCAGTCAATTCTGAACTTTATACTTTAAACATATCTTTTTGTACATAAAACACGGATGACAAGGTAATAAATAGCGAAGTTAAAAAAAAGTGATAAAAATTATAAAAAATATGATAAGCAAAAAAATATGTATAATGTCTCTTGAAGCATGATAAAGTAAGTTTAATATTGAATATTCATTGGTAAATAAAACAGGCAATTTAAATAACTGCCGAAAAAATCACATTTCCCTTTTAGTGGCACGAACGGACGGACTGACAAAGTTAACTAAAGAGAAGCTTTGCTACAAAAACTTCTTATTGTAAATAAAATTAAACATGTAAATCAATATCTTTGAAGAAATGACTGAGAAATTTAAATTTAATAGTTGATCATATTTGATTTTAACAAGAATGGTGATATTATATAGTAGCTAATCTTTTTGATATATCAATATTTCAAGATATTTCCTAATTTTTTTTCTAATTTCATCGCAAAAATTTTAATGTTCTAAAGAAAATAAAGAATTGACTGGTTGGCGTATTAACAAACCAACTTATTTAAGAAAAGCTTCACGGCAAAAAATTAAATATGTTTAACTATTAGAGGTATACAATAATCAAAGTATAGAAACAATTTGTGCTTTCCCTTGAAGTGCCTTTCGAGCACTGAATCCCCTGAATGTAGATAAATTGAAAATAAAGGTTGGATAGTTTTTCTCCTATGACTAACCCCTGCATGGCTATCCAGTACCCCATATTACCTAAAGTAATAAACAAAACAACAAAAAACGAAAAACTGTCCCCAATTATTTAAAAATAAAGGTAGAGGGGTTCTTTGCTCGACCAGGCACTTTACGGAAAATTACCAAACACTTAAACACAATAAATACACAAGAATGTTAACAAATAATTATTATTTTTAGTATAATACAGGCAGTTAGGTATGAAAATTAGGTAACATTCCTCAAACTAATTATGGACCACAAAAGCACCTGGAAAAATGTATTTTTGATGCTTATTTCAGCGTATTTCCAGAAAAAAGTGCTTCTTAAGAAAAGTATTTACTTTACAAGATTATTTTAAGTTAAATGGGTGGATTTTGTGGTCCACTAGTCTGTTTGAGGGAATATGCCTAACATTATTGTAATCTAAACCCATT
Source organism: Acartia tonsa (assembly GCA_900241095.1). NCBI lineage: Eukaryota > Metazoa > Arthropoda > Copepoda > Calanoida > Acartiidae > Acartia > Acartia tonsa. The sequence goes on along the minus strand of LS042062.1, from coordinate 6,766 downwards.
ATAATTTTGCTTTAGATATTTCTTTTAAACATCTATCAAAACTACTCTATAAGTGTCTCGTACATTTAGCAACATTTGATAAATGATACACATAATACACAAAAACAACTATATAAATCACTAAATTAAGAAAGAACGGTTTAAAAGAGGATTGTGTTTATAATGGTTAAAAAGTTTAAAACTAACCTTTTTGTCTGTTCATTTTTGATCATTTTTTAAGTATTTAAAAAAGGAATTCTAAAGCAAAATTATCTGAATACATACATATAGCACATATAATAGGCTAGCTTATAAGTTAAAGTAAATCATGAAAAAGCAAAAATTAGATCTATTAAATGAAATATAAAATTTAATTTTTCTTTATCATGAAACTAATTACATAATGCATTATGCTTCCAAAATCAGTGAAATATTATTTTACTTTTGGCTTGTCAGGGATAAAGGGATAGGACGTTGGATGATAAATTAAGTATTTCCCTGATTTTAATAAAAAAATTTAGCCCTTTCTTTTGTAGATTTAAATTAATGGTGAAATAAGGGTACGTTAATCAAACCATCATAGGGTTATAAAAACTACAAACTATTCCAACAATAATTTTAGTCTCCAAAAAAAGGAATTTTTATGTTGAGAATATACATTAATTCATCATCCACTGTCTTATCCCTAATCACTACGAGTGCTTAGCATAGCTTGCTTCAATGTTTTGTCAAACGCTATATTAAAGTCAAAAATACATTAAATAACTTGTTCAATGTTTAAAAATTACGCAGCTAAAAATCTACCTTGAACTTATATCCAAAAACCGGTTTGGACTTCCTGATCTTGTAGTCTAAAAATTCCATGATTTACTTCTTGGGCTTATGAATCAACCTCTAAAAATAGCCTAAAACCTACTTATTATCATAACTTTTCTTGAAAGCCACAAATAATTGGTCAAGCAGTTATATGATAAATACCGAAAAATACTTTGAAATTTCTCGTACAACAAATTTAATTTTAGTATCATATTTTGAAATATTAAAATTATTTTAAATATTTAAAGGTTAAATAATCGTTAAATATTTTAGAATTAGCTAAATTTAACTCGGATCTTGTAACGTTAACGGGAATTTTTTACTGAAATCAATCATTTACTAAAACAAAAAAAAGACTTAATAGACTGCACACAAGCTACAAAACGGCTTAATAACCTTTTTTTGTTTACAAATACAAATGCCTATAAAAACCAAAATTAGCAAATAAAATATAATTAACTCTCAGCACATAAAAGCGCAAAAAAGGATCATTTTTCTGAACTATAGGGCTCCTCCGCCCTAAAAGAGAAAAACCCTATAGATTTTTGTGTATATTTCTTTTTACGCTACTATCAACTCGACCTTAAATTGAACAGGATCCTCTAATTCAATGAAATTACCAAATGAGCTATTGAAATGAAATAATTGTTGAATAAGTTCTATGTATAATTATTTCTAACTGAAGGACCTATTCAAAACTTAAACATTATTTAATTGGGTTGACAATAGTGATTAAAATGAAGCTTCTCTAGAAGTCATGTGTATATGTCGTTAAGTTGTCGGGCAGTTTATAAAATTTAGTAAAATTCTCATCAAATTAATTGATCTTGTTTTCTATGTATTTCTTTACTAACGGTTGCGCCCCTAGCATCAAGAGGCTTTGTAATAAAAGGGGATGTCAAAGGAAGAAAAATAGCATAAAACCATGCTAATACAAATATCTAAAACTAGAATAGCCTAAACCCATTACATACCTATTTAAACCTAAAGTGTAGAACTCAATCTGTTGAGCAGTTATCAAAATCTTAAGCTACAGAAGAAAAACAGTCTTCTTTAAAAAATAGGATAATTGCTTTTTATGTTACACCACCCGTTGCTACAATTTGACGTAATAGACTCTTTAAAATAAAAAAGAATTTTATATTAATTGCATGGCTTTTTTTATATTTTGCTGTTTAAGTAGAAACAGCAAAAAAATACCTTGGACGGTTCTAATGATATTTGTTTACTAGCGGCTGTGCCACTAGCATCAGGGCTTTATAGGGGGAGGTAGTGTGCAATAAAATAGCATAAACAATTCCAAAATTTTAATCTAAAAGCTTTTAACATTCCAGGACACCTATATAAAGCATCCTTTAAAAACAGAATTCAACCGTTTTAGTGGTTGGCAAGACCTAATGAAAAAAATATAAACCACTTCCTATAATAGGATTACTTTTAAAAATGCATAATAATGTACTGTGATACAAAAGTACGATTTAATGGGAAAATATACATTTTTTCCAAAGTATTCAAGATTTTTTTTAATTACTGCTTTGCGTTTAGTCTTATAGTTATGATAATACAGCCGCTAGGCTTTCTAAGTAGCTTATAATTATAAAAATCATCATGCTAAGTTTTAAATCGATATAATTATTTTACCATAAACCTTAACGGACGTACGGCAGACTCTAATTGTAGAAAAACTTTAAAATGAAATGCATACTAAAGTTTTGTCACACAACAATCATTCAAATTTGAAATGTCAAATTCATTTCACACAAAAAGAGAGAAAAATTTCAAATTCTAAAATTCAAATTTGATTTCTGAATTTTTCAAGGAGGGAGGGTACAATGGACTGTAAATTACACTGGTACCCAAAGATTTATAACTACATTTTCTCACTCTTTGTATCAAAACTTTGAGTACTTTTTGATTGATTTTGATTGTTCTAATGTGTCTACAATTTCAGGGTAACTTATCAATTTTATCTGAGCAGGTTTTTGATTATTTTATACAAAATTAAAAGATTTTAGAATTAATTATATTTGTAGATATTATCATTGAACAATCAGAGTTCTAAAGGGATAAGACAGTTAATGTACATCCCCAGTGATGATACACAAAGTTACCCCTTCTGTAGGTTAAAAATAGTAGTTGAAAAGTTGAAAGTGTAATAAAGAACCCATTGTCCCCTCTCTCTCTGTTGAACAATGATATTCTACCCAAAACAATCATAAATATAAGAGAGTTCTATTCAATTAGATTTCTTAAATACGGGACAAATTATTTTCATGCTCATGTCCTGCAAACATTTAGTATGTTAAATTCTTTGAAAACATAATCATAAATAAAACTAATAAATTTGTTTTGTTAATATAATTGCAAAACATATTTGAATTTACAGTTTTGGTTATTTTATTGGTTTAGTACACCCCCAATTAAGTTAAACCAAATGACCTCTTCTCTAGATTAAAATTATCAGTGGAAAAGGAATAGACACTGCTTGATTATGCAATACAATTAAAATTAGATGAAAGTCCCCGCAGTCAGTGAACCAACGAATGAGAGAACATGTTGATAAAACTTTGGGGACTACTATAATTTACAGTTAAATGTTCCCTCCTCCTTCTCCGTTATATTTGATTACTTTTTACCTTCGTAATTGAGAATTTAATCAAACATAGTTTTATTCTATCTAGGGAAGCTTTATTGAATATTTCATAAATGTACACACATACACACACACACACACACGCACAAATAGTCAAAGGATACAGATATAAGAAAAAAAGGCTCTAAAATTTGTTTATGCTAAAAACCAGATTTATCAAACTTTTAGCTACGCATTGAAAAAATACTGAAAACTGTTTTATAGAAAAAAAATTTGGTTTAATGGAGGTGTCAAAACTTTCGCCCGCCCATTAAAAAACCCTCTGCACGCCATTGATACCCCCATTGTTCTATCCCTGCATATTCCTGGACAGAGTGCCCCAATCTCATGCTATCATCTGAAGAACAAACATTTAGAAATATTTTCAATTTCAATCTCTCTAAAGATATGATTCGGTATGCACATAGAGTATGATAGAATATACAACACTATCGGATATGCCCCTAGAGGTCTGTAGGGCCAGTTGAGGTGGCTGGGGGTTAGCCGATTAAAAATTTATTTTTTTTAAAGAAAAATAAGATTATTTTTCTCTGTGCGATTTATCTATGGCGGGTGTTGGTACTCTAAGATCAAATGTTAAGGAGAACAATTTCGGTTTAGAATAGTTATAAACCTTCTCAGGACCTATGAGAAGCTCAACGTCAAGAAGAACCAGATCGGTTCAGAAGTTTTATTATCTTAAGTTACAGGCAAAAAAATCTTATTACTCGAAATAATAGGATTGTGAAAAAAATAGCCTTAATGTTTAACCTCCATTCCCCCTCCCCATAGAAATTAGCTACCTGTCTATTAAGCTATAGCTTCTCGACAATTCATGTATAGCTACCTGGCTATTCAACATTATTAATCTATGTATATTCATCTTTGTGAAGGACTCCCCATACATATTATACACTATGTATAGCTACCTGGCTATTCAACATTATTAATCTATGTATATTTATCTTTGTGAAAGACTCCCCACACAAATTATACACTTTTCACAGCACAAATTTTATACACAATTTTTCAAATGATTATTTATTTCAATTTAAGCTAGTAAACAAGAAGAGAGGGGAGTAGACATTGGACCGTAAATTATACTGGTACCCAAAGTTTTGTTATTCCTTTATCTTGTTCGTTGGCTCAAAAAATTGGGTACTTTTATTGAATTTGGAATGGTTTGTTTCGTACCAGTAGCGTACAAACTTTTAAACCAATAATTTAAATATATACAAAAAGGGTAATTTCGATTATCTTCATTGATATTCGGAGCTAGAATTCTGGCTAGAAAATGGTAATTTTCAAGAGTTTAAGGGGGGTTGACCAATAACGATTATTATAATGATTTTAAGTTAGAATTAAAAGAGGTGGGGGTAAAAATGATTTTACAAAGGCAATTTTTTTATTTGGGGAGGTACCTGCCCTGTAGCTAAAACAAAAAATATACATCCTGTGATTGTATCTCTTTAATTTAATACTGAAAATATGAGCTTATTTTCTTCAGAAAGCATATTTACTTTTGATTTTGCTTAGAAAAAAAACTTTAAAGAGGTTTCGTGACTTTATTAGTAAATATACTAAAATTAGGACAAGTTATGGTATTTATAAAATCTTCCTTATAAGATGTCAGAATTGGACTCATGTTAATATTGATAAAAAATTTTAAAGATTTTATATAAATTTTTAAGGAAGGTTTTTAGAATGACCAAGATTCATATGCTTGCAGTAGATAAGCTTGCGGAAAGTGGGTGTTTTCACCCACTAAAAAAATGCACCGTCATGTGCACGCCACCGCTTTTGTCTATTGTCCTAGTAAAAAATAATTATGCTTTAAAAAATGCTTTACTAAAACTGAAACTCATTTTATTAGATAAAAATTACAAAAGACAAATGTAAGCTAAAAATTAAAACTTTTTGTTGCAGCTAAAATTATCATTAAAAAAATAAATATACTACTTTTTTTGTGATAGGATAGGACAATGAAAAACAAAATCTTCACCAAAATTAGCATTGTTTAGAAGATATTGGGATGTAATTATTGGGATATTTTAGGTGCATCAAATGCTACAAAAATAATTAACGAAGCTCTTTATAGTTTCTATAAAAATTACGTCATATTACAATTGTCCATTATTCTTTAATGACGTAATTCTGGATTTTTAAATTAAAGGGTCTTAACAAGGAGGATAAATCAAATAAATTTTGGCCGAAAATCCCGAATTACGTCTTATTAGAATAGTCCATTATTCTAATATGACTTCATTTTTATAGGCAATATCACGAGCTCCATAATTAACTAAAATAATTCACTGACAAATTATGTTTAGATGGATAGTTGGAAGTGGGTCACACGCCAAGATTCAGCCCCGAGGAGTCAGATATAGAGATGCAATTATTGAACAACTCGACAAAATTCAAAATTTAATGGTAAGAAATTTGTTTTATAAGCATGAAGCATCGTACCTTTTCGAGCACATAGAAAGGCATAGAAGAAAAACCAGTAATTTATATCAAAGGAAGGGGCTCCTTTTTTCGCTAGGCACTTTGAGGCAAAGCTCCTACTTTTTTGTTTATAAAAAGAGCTATTAATTTGAGATTGCTCATATTAAGTTAATCAGTCGTAATGCATTATCAATAATACAAAGTAGCTTGATGTCTGTCTGTCCGTCCGTCCGTCTGGAGCTTAAGATCTCGGAAACCACTGAACCGATTGGATTATACTCTTCAGGGTATATACCTACTGGTCCTGTGGTGGTTTTAGGCTAATTTCTTGGGGGGTGGGACACCCCAACCCCCCCAGAAATAAAAAAAAAACTTCCAAAAAAAAAAAAATTATTTTTGTAAATAAAAAACCAGTAATTTTTGTGCATACAGCGCACAACCTGGGTTTAATTTTACCACAGAGTAATTAAACGAAGAATAACTTTATTTAATATTTCTATTTCTAATTACTTCATGGGGCGAAGCCACTAGAGGCTGGGAGCGAAGCCGCTAGTGCATTATATGGACGTAATAACAATTGGAAAATTGCGAAATTTACTCCTACAATGTTATTCCTTATCGTCTATAGAATTATCATTTGAAAAAAACTTATCTCCGAATGTTAAAAATCATTATGTTCACATGGACGCATGATTTCAAATAGAGTTGCGAAGCTTTCTATATTTAACATATGTGTTAAATCCTCATCCAAAAGATGATTCTAATATTCTTTACAAATTCAATATCAGATTTATGTGTTATGGGTGGACTCACTAAAATGTATAAAAAATGTTAATATTTTATTTGTAATTTCTAGGTTTACAACAGAAGTGACATTCCAGAAAGGTTTCATTA
>LS042057.1:0-14824 GCA_900241095.1 Acartia tonsa | reverse complement strand
AGAGATATAGATCTAGATCTTGATGTTATCTGGAATAATAATTTACACATAATGATCAATAGGAATATATATAAAAAACAAGGATGACACAATTTATAAGAGCTAAGCTCTGAAATGAAAGGTTAAACGAACATTACCAATTGTAGAGTTTCAGAACTGAATAAGCAAAATATTATTACATATATCTATACAAAATTGTAAGTAAATATATTGCAAAACTGCTTAAATATATAATATTGTTTAAGGACAAATTGAAATTTTTAGGGCTTGATTATAGAGATGCTTCGCTTATAACATTGTTAATAACCGTTACGGACGGACGGACGGACTGACCCTAATTAAAGAAAAGCTTCGCTTTTAACACGGATGACAACTTCCATAAAAGCGAAGCTCTAAAACAGTAGAACAAATAAACATAAACACTTGTAGAGTTTCAGTCTTAACAAAATTGTAAGTAAATTTGTTGCAAGCTGCTTAAATTCAGGGTACAGTTTAAGGACATACTTATATTTTAAGGACTTGATTATAGAGATCCTTTGCTTATAACTGTATACCTTGATGTATTTTATAATTTTTAAAACAATTCCTTCGGTTGTCAGGTTGGGTTTACACCTATAAAAGCTAGTGGCAATTATCTTGCTTTCGATACTGGCTTCAAAAGACAAACTGCCTATGTTACAATCATAAAAGAATGTGGATGCAGGAACGTACAGATACAGAATTCGAAATCATTTCTGGCACCTTTCAAAAAAATACCTTTTCAATAACTCATAATGTTAGGTCTAAGGTTGGATGGCGCAAATTGAAGGACAAATGCGGGAGTCCCAAACGTCGGAGTGGACAAACGCAGGAGTGGACATTTAACCTAACCTAACCTATTTTAAACCACGTTTTAGGTTTTTTAAATGCCTAACCCATGCGGGGGGCTTATTTGTATATTCATATCTTAACCTAATCTAACCTGTATAGAAATACTTACTTAAATTAATATTTTAACACTCCTGCGTTTGTTCCACTCCACACATAAAAAGAATTCAGCTGTCTTTCTTGAAGAGTAGCCGAGAAAATCACATTTTTCTATCGCCTTACGGAGCGACGAATGTAGGACAGACAGACAAAGTAAATTATAGAGTAGATTCGCTACAAAACTTGCTATTGTAATACATTTGATTTGTACCTGGATGATTTGTAGAGTATGTGAGAACTATCCTATCAAAGGAAACTATAGCTGCATAGTTGACGAGGTATACGCACAGTAATATTAACATTTTTTCCCGCTGCATGTGAAATAACATTACAAGCTACCCTTGTCTACCTATTTAAAGGAACCGTGCAAGAAATACACCGATTTAACTGCTGAAAGACTGCCACAAGTAGATACAATACCACAAATTTGAAGCCTTTAGCTAAAATAACAAAAAAAGTTGTAGGCCTTTTAAAATGATATTTTTGTACAATGAAAATTTTGAAAGATTTTCATTGCTCATGTTAAAAACTTTGAAATTAGGTACGTAAAATAGAAACAAAATTATAAGCTTATTTTTGTCATAAATTTATGTAGGTTGCCAGTAACTTATTAAATTTTTAAAATAAAAATACCCATTTTTTTAGTAAAAATCAATTAAAAAATTAAGTTTAACTTACATGGTACTGAGAGTACTGTAGTATTTCCTGCCAATCAGAAGGCTGAATCAGCTCAACGACCAATCACAGCTGAGCCCATATTATAGTTTCATTTGTTTCCGCTATGATTCTATGCTTACAAATACAAATTAAACCGATTTTTGTCAGAGATTTTGACTATAAAAAGTGGTTTTTGTATTGTAAAAAAGTAATCAGTTACCGGCAACCTAAGTTTCTGATAAAGATAAGGTTATAATTTTATGTCTAGGTGACATAATTTAATTTCTTTTGAAATGCCTAGAACTTTTTTGTTATTGAAGCTGAAAGCTTCAAATTTGGGTTACTGGGTCTACTTGTGGCAGTCTTTCAGCAGTTAAAGCGTTATATTACTTGCAGGGTTCCTTTAACATCTACGGCCTCTTGACTTCCGTGAAATCCTCCACTTATCTTTCAATTTCTTGTATTTAGTCTTCCTTGTTGGGTCGCAAACATTATATAAAAGTAACAGGATGTCTGTAGCTTAAGAACTAGCTAACTACTGGAACAATATGGTTGTTTACAGTAGTGAAGTCTCAGGAAAGGTTTGTAACTATTTTAGGGGAGGATACTTCTACACTTTAAGAGAAATCGCAACTGAAAAAAATACTTCCACTTCGAAAAAGCGTAAAGTGCCTTCAAAAAAATTACATCATACAATAAAATGACCAATGAGAGGCCAGTATAGATTTTACCATAGGTCAATTACAATGTATACTGGCCTATCATTAGTAATTTAATTGTATGACGTCATTTTTTGCGGCTCTTTATGCTGTTTTCCCACTTCTCAAAAGTTTTGTTTTAACTTTTTCTTTTTAGAATCAAAATTGAAAGTGGAGGTCAGACTTATACCCTTCCCTCCAAGTACCTCTAGATACCTCTAGGGGCGTAGCCGCTGGTAAGTTATATTTTGTTGTATAGGATGGTTTCTTGGTTGAGACAAAACTTGGATCTGTATTCATTGACAGAAATGGAAAGGAACATCTTGGCTTGGAACAATACTGGTAGATTTACAGCTGTGTATTATGGGTTTAAACAACCCAAATTGTACTCAAAATTGTATTAAACATATCTATTGTAAATGTTAGAAAACAAGGATGACAACATCCATATGTAGCTAAACTAATAATCTTTTCTAAATTTTAGTTTGTATTCACATATGTATTCTTTAATATATTTTTGTTGTCCAAATATTTCTTTTATAGATTTTAATAATAATCATGTTTAATTCTCATAAAAAGACAATTGAGCCTTTTTCCCCAATTATAACTATGTATTTTTTTGTATATAAGATCTGTTAAGGTAAAGGTAAAATAACTGTAATTTTTGAAGAAAAAAAATCAAGTTTCTTGTTTTATTTTAAGCTATCATAACTTAGAAAATGATGAAGAAAGCATTTTTTAAAAACCGTTTTATATATTTTTTTTATAGATTTTTGTGACAAATTGTTTTAAAACATACTCTAAATAAAAAATTATAAGATATACATAGATGTTAACTCTTTTTTTTACCTTTTTTTTCTTGCCTATGTAAACAATAATATTTTTCAAGATTTTTACCCTAAAACTTGATTAGAACCAATAAAAAGCTGAATTGAAAAGCGTATTCCGATTTATCCAAGCACCTTAAAGACCTAAAGGACTAGTAAAGAAAATGAAAAAAAATCACCAAACCTATTACAATTAGAGAATATACAAATAATCAAAATTATTTTACAAAAAATACAATAACATTTTTTTTATTATATCAATACGAAGTTTCCCAAATTTACCTCATAAAATATTTCAAATTTAAGTTTCACATCTTTTAAAATTTCTCAATGATTTGACAAAAATGTTAAATTATGTTCAAAAATGATTTTACAAGAAATGTTATTTGTCAAATGGAAGAGAAAATGTAATTGTTCTTTTCACAAATCCGATTCTTTTTTGATAGTTAGGTAAACTAATGTATTCATATGTTTTATTGGGGCTAATATACTAGGAATTTATTTATGTGATTTTCAAAAACAATGTTATTCATTTATGATATCTGGTTTCATTTCATAGTTAATAAAAAGTGTTAAAAAAGGAACCTTACCACAACCCCTTATTTTGAAAATTTTACATCTAGATTCTGTGGGGTCTTAACCCACCAGAAATCTCATCTCTTACTTGACCTGACCTAAAAAAAAGCATAGGATAATTTATACTTTTTCAAAGTTATAAAATAGTTTGGTATGGAATTTTAAGTATATTTTCAATTAGCTGATTTTTTTTTTATAAAAAATCTTCTAATATAATTTAGTAAGGTTTGTCCGCTTTTGAAGCTTCTCAAAGGTCCTGGTTTGGTTATATGCCCCTCACTCCCCTAGTTACTATGTATGAAGTCGCTAGTATATAATATGTATAGAAAATGTGCCTTTATAATACACAGTGGTCCATTCTTGTATTTAAATATTTAACTTATCAACACTGGCTTTTTGGTGATATCTTCCTCCTAATAAATAGGAATTAACTCACAAAGACAGAATTTCACAATGAATATTTGGGTAGTTAGGTTGTTTGATTGTTAATTTTTCTATCGTCGAGGAGGTAAAAGGCTTTAACCTAAGCTTAAACCACGTCATTATTAAAGACGTTAAAAATTGAACCTACCGCTGATATATGCACAACATCAATAGTAAGAGTAGGGGTAATGCCTTAGTCAAAAACAGGCGTAAGTTATCACCTATCAAAGTTAGGATTTTTAGACAACCGCTGTGCAATGAAAGTTGGTTGTCTGCAAAAGTGCCTTAGGGCCTATTTTAAAAGCCTGGCTCTAATTTATTATCAACCGTCCCCTAAAATATAAGAGGCCTTCCTGTTTTCTGAGCCTTATTCACAAAAGGTGTGTGGAATTAGGTGATAAACTGTGAGTAGGAATTATTTTTGCGCTTCCAGCAAATTTCGCAAGTTTTAGAGATGGTAATTTCTTCTACTTTTACGACTTTAATAGCTACATATCATTATAACTCCATAGGAAGACAAGAACGAAATTAAGAGAGTAAATGGAGTATTCCCTAAAGTGGCTGTTGAGCACTGACCCCTCCCCCCCTAATTATTGAAATGCATTAAAAATAAAGTGCGGGGGATCATTTTTCATTCATTTGTTTATTACTTTAGGACAGATTATAGGTTCAGGGCAACGAAGTTATAGGTTCCGAAGGGTTAGGACCCCTGCATGGTATTTAAAATACAACAATATGTAAGTGAGAATAGCTATTTATAGAGCGTTACTTGATTTATATTTGGACAAATAAATTAATTTATAAAATCTAATTTTGATATTTGTTAATCACACTTACTGTCAAAAGTTTCTAAAAAATGATTTTGACGAGGTCAAAATAGTACGTAAATATCCGTATATCCAATAATATACATAATGCACAATATTCTAATAAGGACACAAGATACAGAAATTTAAATTGTATTAAAGAATTAAAAATTTCCGTATGTTCTTATTTATAGATGATGACCCTTTATATGCAAATATAAATCTTTAGGTTTCGTTAGTTGTTCGCCCGACGCAGTTTTTCTCCATCTTTTATTAGAAGTTCTTAACATATTTGATTTTTCTAGATTTTGTTGATGTTGCACTACTATGGGCTAAAATATCCTTGTATTTATTTAGGAAAAAGATATGTTAAGTGTTTTTTTTGAAGCATTATGTTTTTTTACATCCCTATCTCTAAAATTACAGGGAGAGAGGGGACACTAAGCTGTAAATTTCACGATAATTATTCGCTGGCGCAAAAATTTTGGATACTTTTATTGTATTTTGATTGGTTGGTTCAATCTACAAAAGGATAAACATTATTCGTTATCATTTTGGATGTAAATCAATTTATTTTACATTGTCTTATCCCTTGTCTTGTGAAAATGACAAATATAGTGTTAGTTTGATTTCTAACTGGATCATTCAATTCTTCCTATTATAGACTAATTAAAGGTCTTTATGGGTGGGTGCTTTCAAATAGATTTTCCAAGGGTTGAATGGATAGTAAAAGAGTTTAGAAAACAGAAGAAATTTTTTTTAAAATTACCATTATCCAATTATGTAAAGTTCTAAGTTTGTTTGTTTTTTAATATCTTGTTTAACCACTGAACCGATTGGATTCTCAAATTTTGGTGAAATCCATCATAAGATAGGTCTTGTAATTAATTGTTGATTTTTTTTATTTATGTCTTGGGAAGGTGCAAGGTTTTTTGAATGTCCCTAACTGTTACGGCCACAATCCAAACAAGGCCGGTTTTTCAATTATGACGTATCATACGTCCAGTTTTTAGAAGTTTTGGCCAGGAATAGGATTAATGACAAAGATAGGAAATTGTCAAGTTTTATTAAACTCATAGAAACGGTTAACAATCCTGCAACAAAAAAAAATACATAAATGGTACACTTTAAGACATTATAAATAAGATATTAGTTACTTGTTCATACTTGGCTAAAAAATAACACAAATATTTTCACTTTTTCTGAAAACAATACACTAACCATCCACTCGATGGTCAAGGCTCAGTCGCTAGTATGACACATGTCCAGCTGACCGGTCGTCCTTGTTTCTGTTCGTCTCTACTTCTTTCTGTCCGTCTGTATTAGCTTCAGGTCATACAAACCACTGTTCTTTTTAGGCTTTGTTTTTCAGGGATAATCCCTACCGGCCTTACCAGGGTTTTATGCTATTTTCTATGGTGGTGGTACATCTACATTCTACATCCTTTTTCATTTACATATGTTCTGAAACAGTGTCGAAATTTTAGAAATGCTTCATGTTTAATAAAATTTAGCAATCTATCTAACTATTTCTTTATCACTAACTAAAAGAAATATAAGTTCATCAGATTTGAAATTTCATTCTAATAATAGTTTCCAAATTTATATTTTCACATTTCATTGGTAAAAATTAGATAACTCTAGTTTAAATATGTAGGTCAATTCAAGTAAAGGATTTCTGAAGCTACGGATATTTCTGACCACTTTTTCAGATGAATTTTATTTGCCAAGGAGAATAAATCAGGTATAAGGTATAACCAACAAGCGAAAGAAAAGTCTTATATAATATTTGAGGGGCAGATGAAAGGTCGTCAATTTTATTAAATGTTGTCCCCCAACGACAGCTGAAATTACGCATAGGTTATTTTCGAATTAATTTCGTTGTTGGTATTAGCTGGGAATAAATGATTAAAAGTAAAATTCTCATTATTCATACATATTTGAATGTCAATTTTCTATAGCTACGATGGATTTGTAATATGACGTTCTTACTTTGTAAAGTACGAACATCATTAAAAATTCTAGAACATCTACGCTCGACTCTAAGAATTGATAATAAGTAGTACAAAATTATACATGCCTAAATTTCCAACAGACATTTTACTCAGGTATTGTAATTTTGCTTACACTGATCCCCAAAGTTTTATAATAACATTTTCTTATTTGTTGGCACAACAACTTTGAGGACTTTTATCAAATCTTTATTAGAAAGGCTAATTTTGTGCATCATCAATGAGATATACAACAATTTATCGGCCATTGCCGTATCCCTTTAGATCCATGCACATTACTACAAATATAGAGAAGCTTTGCGCGTGTGTGTAAATGAATGATGGATGTATGTACGTGTTTTGTATAACTGATGCAGTGATATATGATGCATTCAAGGTTTGTCCTATTAGTAGCGTAGCTACCTTAAAACGTTGTCCGTCCTTCTTATCATAAGTACGTACGTACTAAAATGACAATACATTTCTTTTTTTTATAGGCAGATTTTTGAAAATGTAGCTATTTGTGCTACTTTAACAGTAACTGAACTGTCAAAATTCTTTCATTCAATGTTTTTTTTATATTGCTGCGTGATTTAGGAATATAATTTCTCTTGTTGAAATATAATTATTTGATAAAAATTTCTAATTTTATTTGATGGACATTTCATAAATATCTATCTGGATATTTTTTGGTTGAATGGATGACAAAATAATTGTTTAAATGTTTTATTTTCTCTAGAGAAATAAATTTAGATGTAGAACAAGGACTTTTGGTTTGTAAGTAGCAATGATAATAACAAATTCAAAACGGGAAGCATTCTGAAAACTTGATTTAAAAGTGGTTATAGCTGACATATAAACGAAATTACGTTTATCAATTAAAATTAAATTAAAATTAGATTTTCGAGAAAGGGTTTTTTTCTCATTTTCAAGACAATTTTTTTTCTCTGTTGATAATTTAGAAGAAGATGTCTATATACGTTACTTACCAACAGACGAAAGAACTAACGGATGGAAATATAAGCTGTGCTATTAAAAATTGAATATAAAAGAGATAGATTTTACAAATTAAGGGAATTGATTAAATAGGAAGAGAAAGCTTAGTGGGAAAAAAACAGGGCTTGGCAGCTGTCCCTTAAGATGAAAATAAACCGAACAATATTGGTTTTTGGTAGATTCAACAATTTATAAATGGCCTTAGTTAAGTTATTCAAGTCAATATTTGACATCAAACTGTGGGATGGTGGCTTGTAGTTTATAGGCAGACCATTAAAAAACACATGAAAAACATTTTAACAAAATAAAGAGTGATAAAAAAAGAAAATTGGTGAAAATACAAATTTCGGTCAGATACATTTAGATAAATGCAGAAAATTAAGATTAAATGATCTGAAACATATAATTCGGTGAAATAATAACTAAAAGTAAACCCCCCCCCACCCTGCATACTTAACTACCTTGTACCATAAAAAAAATTATAAGAGGTAAAATTAGTATTATTATTAAATATTATAAAAATTAGAAAAGGTAAAATTGTTTTAAATGTTTTTTTTCGAATTTTTTTCGAGTTTATTATACTGTAAAACCACTGTTTTAGAGGTTGTAAGTAACAAATAAACTGATTTTGATCCATCATATAAAATTTTTTTAGTATTCTCTACTCCCTTTCCATCATTCAAGACGCACAACCCCCTGTCAAATCTCTGTGAACGTTTTTAACTTCATACATTAAAAGTTTTTACATCCTTGTAAATATAATGGACAAGGACGCGAACAAAAATTAAACAGATAGAAAATTATTACTGAACATTGATAATTATAGACGCGTTCACGTGGAGTATCAAAATAATTGTTTTTTGTTTTGCAAGGTTTTTCAGAAGGGTTGCCATGTTAGAAGTTGCGCAACATACTTTGAACAAGGAAAATTTATGCGTAGCTACAATATAAATTAACTTAAAAATCATATAAACTATATAACTGTGCACACTTAAAAACAGGGCTCGGCAGCCGTGTGTCAGCCACGACTAAGCCTCAAATTTAAACCCGTTTAGTTGATTCAACATTTTTTTTTAAAAGAAGGATTGCCATATTTAGGTCAGATTAAGACTTCCATATGATTCTTGAAATTGCAAAAGGTTGATTTTCTCGAGGCTAACAGGCGGCTGAAGCCCTGGTGAAAATAGAGTAGCTGCGCTACTAAAAATTATTAATACTTGATAAAGTTATAAATAAAACTACTCATAATAAAGAATTGGCTAATATTGGAATATAAAATCACGGAGGTTTATTTAACTACCTTTCTAAATAACCTTGACAAGGGGTTTACTTTAAGGACAATTGCGCAAGCCTACACATTTTATTTTTGATAATTTATGTGTCAAGTAAGTTTTAATCAAAATTATTTTTAAACAAAAGGTCATTCTAATTTTAAATTCAAACATAATTGTTTGGAAATTAATAAGTAATGCCAATGAAATTTTTATATTGATATTAATTAAAGCAAGCGCGTACTCAGGATTTATCATATAGATGCACCGAAATTTTTAATACACACTTACATTTTGATCACATTTCATATTTTTTAAATTATAGAGGGTGTATTGGGTTAAATGAGAGTTTACATTATATAATCAAACTTCAGAAGGGTAATTTAAATTTTTAAAAAATGTTTAAATACTAATCTATTGGTAAAACTTTGTTGTATAAAGCTGTAATGTTAAAAAATCAGATATTTAAAAAGGTGTAAATCAATATAATCTTATTTAGAACCAATATAAGATCTTATTAACTATAAATGTCATTTTCATTGTCCATGAATTGTTAGCTTCGGATTTGCTTACACTCTTATTCTTGTTAAATTTTCATAATGAATATAAATGACCTATGAAGATCTTTATCTGACAATTTCAAACTCATTTTGCATACATCATATAATATATGTACCTATTGGAAACGGCTCTGCTGAGTTAATTATTTAAAACTCTGAGGCTTTCACGAAAATATTCCAACAACGGCTGTAGCCATGAGAATCAGCTATCCTCAGCCTCATCAAAAGCCAAAATTCAAAATCTGCCGCAGCCGCAAAAAATCACTAAAATGGCTAAACCGATTAAATCATTTGTATATGTCCTTAATTTAAGTCTGAGCTTTGAAAATTTAAATGAGACATTTTCTAATTAATTTTATAATAGGGTTATATTTTATCAAACCTTTAAGATCTCTCCCATAACTGTACAGTAATAGAATAGTTGTAAATTTAATATGACCTATAAAGATATGCGAAAAATGATAACTGTCTATCTTTCCAAGATGCTTGCATAGCAGTAAAGTATTTGTACTAAATCCCTACAAACATGTAAAAAGGGATAGCTTAATAAAAATTTAATTAATACGCGTTCAAAAGGTACTAATTCGAGGCTATAATCATGTATTTTATCCGAAAGGGGGACTTGAATACCCAATAAAATAAAAAAGGTAAAACTGCCTTCTCCTTTTTCGTCCCTATATGGTTTCACAACCCGGCCCCAATAGCGAATCCCTGTGCACGACATTAATTTTTATCAATGGGGAACATTTGTGAAATCATACAGTATATTGCAATTTTAAAAATTAATGCAAAATGCGAAAAGATAAAAAAAATCTGAACCTTGAAAAAAATATTTGAGAATTTTTTACCTTGCTAATATTCCTATACAATTAAGTATGACTGAATAAGGAACAAAACTAAGCTATTATAAGAAGCTGGAATGAATTAATTTATATCACATTACCCTATCCGTGTATTCCTGTGTGTGACCTAGGAAATTGTGCAAAATTAGGCACCTATAGCACCTAGCAGTAAATTCAGAGAGAGAGGAGACAATGGGCTGTTCGTTACACTAGTACCCAAAGTTTTATAATAACGATTTCTTATTTTTTGGTTTAACTTTGCTGACTTTTACTGAATTTTGATTGGTTGATTTTTTAAGTTGAGTGTCCAAACGCTTCAACCACTAATTTTCATTTACAGAAGGAATAATTTTGTGTTTCATTATTGCAGGGGATGTGGATCAATTTATCGGCCCTTGTCTTATCCCTTTAGATCCCTGAGTAATATTAACTATTATACTTTCTAAACTGTATCACAGTAAGCATAACCATAGGCGTGCACCTGGACATAAAAAGGGAGGGATAGTTAATGGTAGAAAAAATTAAAGAAATATCATACACCACTCTGCTACCCCCTAAAGCCCTTAGTTTTACATATCAGGTGAGTTTTTTTTATTTAATACGCCATAAAGTCCTTTAAAAAAATCAGGGTATAAAAATTCCCATCATCTCACCTAATTTAAATTATCCCCCCCCCCTTCTCCACACATTCCTCCAAATAAAAAAAACTTGAACGTCTTTGCTTACAGGAGGGTTATATATATCTACAGGGAAAACAATACAATTTTTCTGTTAAAAATTTTTCCCTCCAGCCAAAATTGGGAGCACGTTCTTGGGTTTAGCATATAAGAAAAATGAGATAAAAATGTCAGGCACATAGAGTAACCTATTCATTGATGGAATGGACATAGATAATAAAAAGTTTTCAAGGTAAATAACAAATAAATTTTAACATTTTTCAAATGCCTTCTGGTCCTGACCACACAGTGATTAGGCATAGGGAAAAATAACTACTCCTTATTTTCATATTATTTTAACAGGCGCTCTCTGGGAAAGCACCAAAATTTAACTCTGAACTAAATTAATCTGTGTAAATTGGAATGGTTATAAATGCAACGCAAGTATGCAGACCAATTTACAAATGATGGATGCTTCATTTTCTATTTCAGTAACAGACGACGGTAAAAAAATCCATTAAAGAGTAGCCTCTAACAAATAAGTTGGTTCAACATTTTATATTGGCTTATGTTTATTTCAACTGCTGGATCAATTTTGATGCTAATTTTAGAAAAGCTCCCTTCTAATGTTCATATAATGCAGGTTGTAAGCTATTTCAATTCAAAAGAATTATTCTTAGGATATCAAGACATGATGTTATAAGCGAGCATAAGATCTCATAATGTTAACACCTCTTTTGGAAACTACTTCGCAATAGATATTCAATAGTATTTTGATTTGACGTTTTAAGTTTTTTGATGCTTTCGCTCAAACCAAATTATGAACCATCGAACCCCACTCCTCCCCCCCCCCCATAGGTCTAACTTTTCAGAACCCTATACTATCCCTATGGGGCTTCTCTAACCTTTACTTAACTTAACCTAACCAGAATAAGCATAAAAATAACGATACACATTTTGATTTTCTTTTGTCTGATTTCGTTGACTTCGGGTGTTATGTATGTTGCTATTCTTGTTCTAATGCAAATCTCAAGACAAACCTTTACAATTTGATTTTAATAGATTTCATCACAGAGTTATTGCATAATTAATTCAGTGATTTCAACGCTATAGTATCCTAAAGAAAATGATATTCTAGGGGGGGGGGATTGTTGTTATATTGATTAACCCACTAAAAAGTTGTCTCAAATTTAAATTTAAAAAAAAATAACTACCCCTCAACACAGCCTCTTTACTGAACGCAAACCTCAAAAATTGCATTTCATTTGTCCACAAGTAGCATTTAACTTTGATTTATTACTTTAATCTTAAACATTACTTTCAATTATATTTCTAAATGTACGAAAATTACAATTTTCTTGTCGTTATTAAAATGAAATTTCATTGAAATGAATTGCTAAAATAGCTTAAATTGATAAAATTGCTTTAACTTGGCCGTAATAAGAAAAACAAGGATAATTTGGTCATCAAGAAGCGAAGCCTTAAAGTTAAAAAATTTAAAAGATTTAAACGGAATAGTAGTGATGAAGTAATAATGCATGAATCCTTAAGTCAGTTTTAGAAAATCTTAACAACGTTCAATAACTGTTGGCTGGTTGGTTCATTAAGAAGCCTCCAATATTGGGTTTCAGCGGGGCGTCGAACTTATCAAACCCTAATTTTTGTTCAAGGTGATAGATACACGCCCAAAACCCACCTTCGTCACGCCACCGAAGAGACTCTATCCATAACAATCTAAAAGCGATATATGTTCTGAAGGATATAGCACAGTCAACGATTAGCTAGTCTAAAAAAGAAACTAGGCTTTCGCTTTTGATTAATTTAAAGGTTTCTATTTCAAAAAGATGACTAACTATTTTTACCAATTCATAAAGAACATTCCATATAGGTGTTAAAAAGTATTTTAAAAGTAATCATGTTAGAGCAGCTATATTTGTAGGTTGGATATAGCAATCACAGCAAAAAGAAAGAGAAAAAATTACAAGATATAGAAGATTAAATTGTGCGTTACTTTTATACTGACCAATAAAAAGTTACAATTTATATATAGGTAAAGAGAAAATGGACCATAACAATTATATAAATCAACACACCTTTCTCTCCCCTAAAATATAACTCTTTAAAGAATTTGGAGAAGTTAATTTATAATCCGATGTCCAACCAATATATGTGTTAAGTATACAATCCAGAAAGCTAAATGGAACCTTTATCGTCTGCTAGCAAGTTGCTTTCTGCTGTTTTGTAGCAACTTGGCTGTGTTAATATTTGTGACACTATTGGCTGATATTCAAAGACCTTCACCTATTCACTCTTAATCTTTTATCCCGCAAGATAAAACTCCATTTTGATTTATGCATTAATAAAAGTCATGGGTTTAAAAAGAGAAAATAGGCATTAATTTTACAGCCACCGTCTCTGCATGTTTTGACAGTTAATTTGTAAAAAAATACAATAACATTCATACATCGTGGTGTGACTTTAATTCCGCTAAATGATTTGATTATTTAATAACCAAAATTTCATATAATTATAATAGCACAATTGCTTTTCTGTCATCATTAAACAGCTTTTCTAATCTATTACCTATTGTGTCTTTAAGAAAACATGTAACACTAAGCTATAATAGGCGGAAGGAATGCACACCATGCAAGCAAATTATTTTACAGCGGTACATTTGTACAATTAATATCTGTCTGGCTGCATGTAACTAATGGGTGATGGTATAACCAGACTACGTGTTCTAGGTCAACTGGAACCGTTTTGTAGTAATAAAGTGACTTTGGTTAAACTTCTGATATTCAGCTGAGATTAGCCGCTATGTTAAAGGCTGCAGCTGAATGTTGTACAATTTCTTTTTTAGCATTTTTGGTTTAAATCGTGGAATGTCAGCTGCCTGTCACTTTTTAAATATCAATGGGTTGGATGTGGCTTAAAATTTTTTTATGTTAAAAATAAAATGAAATTCATTGATTAAAAAAAAATTGATGTTAGTTATTGTAAACGTCAACCGTAAGATTTTAAAGAAAATGCAATTTTTTTTCTTTTGTCTTTGTAAGAAATATTTTCTAATCTTAATTTCAGTCCCAGGGTGGAGCATGTTATGTTACTTAAAGCTAGTTGCCTTATATCTTAGTCGTTTAGGCCATCCAATATGGTCTCCAACTTATTGATTGCACTAGCCTTGATAAGGAACTTAATCTGCATATAAATAAGTTTCGCTTGTTTAGAGATAAAGATATTCTTTCCCTCCCCCACTCAAATAATAGAGATATTCGAAAAAATAAAATATTATGTATTTTTTGTGTAATTTACATATTATCCTAGAGCATTTTAAATTTTTAAAAGCGAAGCTTTTCTATAATTAGGGTCGGTCCGCACGTCCGTCCGTCCGTACGTCCGTCCGAGATAGATAGCTTTTATTCGTTAATTTAGGCATGTTAGAATTGTCCTATTGATTTCAAACTTTGCATGATGATTCCTGTAGTAGTTGGGTACGATTTAGAAAGCGTAGCAACTCTATAATCATTACCAGAATGTCCGTATGTCCATTTTAAA
>LS042054.1:12184-23435 GCA_900241095.1 Acartia tonsa | reverse complement strand
TCCACAGGGCCTCTAATTCTAAATTTATTTTGAGAATTTTGGGGATGGGGAAATTCAGTGTACTATAGACACTTTTAGGGAAAGCAACGTATTAGAATTAGAATTTAGAAAACAATAGCAATTAGTTATAGAGCTACTGCAAACTGTTTATAGAAAATAAAGTTAATAGAGTTAATTAGATTGGGTTTAAATCACGTAATTATCATAGATTATTAAGGAATAGACAATAGAAGACAATTAAAAGTTTTACAACACTAATAAAAATAAACAACTTTATCCTTTCTGTAGGTAAAAATTACTGGTCGAAAAGTTAGGATACTGCTTGTTTCCACAACCCACTAAAAACTTTGTATAATTCCTAATGGTTTCAAGCCATCAAATGAGAGATCGTGTATAGATATTGTTATTATCTATGCTACTGCTACTCTATAACTAATGTATAAAATATGAAAAGATTTCCATATTTTAAGAAAATATATTAATTTAATTTTAACAAATGAAATTTAGGTTTAAGTAATTTTTTTTAAATCATACATAATGATATTATATTATAACAGACATTTTTGTAACGCTTATAGCTTTTGTTATAAACAGCATTTCACTATTTGCATGCTAGTAATATCAGTGTATTTATGTTCAAAAGTAGTTATTTAGACATGCACAAAATAACTTCTAAAGTAACAGGATTTCTCTTTGTATGTCTTATAAGAGTTTATGCCTATTCATACACTGTAGAGGAATATGTAATAGGAAATATTTATGCGCTGTTAAATTATCTCTTCTATAGATATTTCTTAAATAAATTTAAGATAAGTGTGAAGCCTGTAGATTAGAAGATTTTTCCCCCGGCTTTTTTGAAATTTAAGCAGTGCATTTGCAATCATTATGGCTTTTGGTGAAAAAAACACTTGTGTAACTTATGCAATGAATTTTTTACCTCCCTAAGGTGGCCCCAAAATTTCAATGTGAAATTAATGGGCATTATACTTGTTTAAAATTTTACACCCATGCTTTTTCACCAAAAGGCATAATAAATGAAACTGTACTTCCTAATATTGAAAAAAAAAGATGGGGGGAAAATCCCCTACTATAGATAGATTATAAGAATAAAGCCACTATATAAAGCCTTATTGCTTTGTTGTTATAGAGTAGTATTTTTCTGTTTAGTTTTAGATATGTCAAAGTAACATTTTGCTAATTAGGTTTGTAAGCATTATTTTGAAAAATTGATTTTTATTCATTAATTCCAATACAAATTCCCATAAATGAAATCATAAAGTTTTAAACACCTATGCATAGTAACCTTATTCTAATTTGTGTACTTTAGACTTTAAAAATGTGTTTGATGTTTTAAAAATTTGAACAATAATACGCAATTTGCAATATTTTCAAAAAAATTTCTAATCAAATTTTTAATTAACATACTTTAAGACAATACGTACGTTTAGCCTTTTAGCCAACAGACAGGATATTTTCCAAATTTAATATACATTATTTAATTTTGATATAATTTTTTGTTTTGTTTCAGCTCGGTGACATATGTTTCTCCCTCAGATACATTCCAAACACAGGAAAATTAAACATCTTCATATAAAAAAGAAACAGGATTTCTATCTATCTATCTATACAAAAGGATCTAGTTAACCGCTGAACTAATATGGTTCTCCTTAACATTGTATATTCTAAAGTATTTTGGTTGGAGAATACGAAGGCCCTGGCTAACAAAACTGGTATTGATGTCATGATTTTTATTTTGATATTCTTGGAAAATGGTCTGTATTACGATGTTAAAACAGGTTCTTATCCTGAGGTTTCGAATCCATACTGGAAAAATACTTTCATCCACGTATTGATGAACGGACGTATCTACAGTAATTATAGGTTATCTTTAAAGTACTCTACGATTTTCCAGTTTTTGTTTAATGGCCGGTTTGTCAGTAATGCTTTTGTTTTATGTATCTGAGAGTAATGCATTAGCTCGTCTTTAACTTTGCATATATCGCGTATTAATGCATGTGCGCAAGAAGTTATAGATATTTTACTAGCAGCGGTTTCCTGCCTGACATTATTGAGTAGCATGTTATATTATAAAATTGTGTACTATACATACTAACATACTCAGTCTCATAAATAAACCTTTAAAATAATTTTTATTTATATTGTTTAGCCTTGAAGTTGTATACAATAAATTTTAAATGTTATTTTCAAATGTCAAAGAATTTTTTTCTAGTTTCCAAACAACCAAAATTTTATTTCTATAGAAAATATTTCAATAATCTTAAAAAGTGTTCTAAAATTAGTTATAATTGTGTCGTACAAAATTACGATGTTATGAACTATATATATTTCAAAATAATTTCCAGGTAACAATTTCAAAGTTTCTATGCTTTTCAAAAAGTACTTTATCGATATAGAAATCCGCATGTAAATAATTCTCTTATATTTATAAAGTAGTAAAGATTTTTCTGTATATTAAGTATTCTAGAACTACTAAACCGAATGAGTTCTAGATTTTAAAGAAGCTTTACAGTTGCCTCGGGATGGTTTTATGAAATTTTAGAAGTCTTGGAGTAGTTTTAGGCTATTATTGCCCATTCCTTCCCCTTTGAATACTGAGCCCCTAGTTGTTTGGTGCGCATCTGCTAGAAATCAATAATCTGTGTACTTACATACCAAAGTAATATAGTAGATACGCCCCTAAAAATTTGAATTAATATCGCAAAGTTACTTTTATGTTTTAGTATTCAGAGAGATAAGTTATTTAAAAAGTATTGTTAGAATAAAGTTTAAAATTTAAATATTATATAAAAATTTTAACTTTTAAAGTTAATTAGTATAATAATATGCATAACTTATGAATTATTAAATTATTTTGTCTGCTATTTTTATGCAAAATTTAAAGATTATTAAAAAATAATTTATGTTCTATCTATATACATGGGGTGTTATAAATTTGAAAATATATCATTATATTCATCGGTACAGTGAGATTTTTTGTGGGGTGGAGAGGTACTGGGACTTTTTTCTTAAAATTTTACCTTTGGTGTTAAACATTTGTATTTCACTCTCAATAGTTTGATATAATTTTTTATACTATTTAAAACAGCTTCGCTACTATTGGATGCAATCGTCTTTGTTTGTATCAAACTATTTACAAAATCAAATTAAATCAAAGTTAATGGACCATTGTTAGTTTGCCTCAATAAAACTGTAATAAGGAAAATGTTTAAATTAAAACCTCACGGAAAAGATGTTTGTCTAAGAATAAAAATTTCAGTATGGCATCGTTTTACAGAAAATGTTCCGCGAATATTTAAAAGAATCATAAAGATAATATTTTTTTAATATCCGCGGAAAGCTGTCTATGATGCTATGCGATAAATAACTGTTATTATATCTATTTTTCTTATGATTTGGATATTCGAAATTTAGAATATTCATGACTAAATGTTATAAAGAGAGCTTGTCGTGCGCAATAACACTATACAATTTATACGACAAGCAAAAGTACAATCCGTGTATTTTTGACATAAAGTAGTTTCAGTAGTTTCAGTAACGGTGTTGATGGTTTTTGAGGTTTAAGTCTGGAACTAGGCAACTATGTCTGCTACTTGCTAATCTGGGGATGAAATAATGCGAAACTATATTTAGGCATTCTCATGTGTGTCTCTGACAAGTTTACATAAATGTTGTAAAATAATTATTTAAAATTTGCGTGCTATAAAGTTTTGTATTATAAAAATAAACATAAATTATTCAGCCCTACATTTCTATAATTAGAAAATCGGTGAATCCCAAATTTGAGTTAAACCACCCTGCCCCCCATCTCCCATTTAAAACAAAAGTTAAATTAAATCATAATTTTTCAATCCTTATATAAAAAGCAGGATGTCTTTCTGTATGTCTGTCTCTCTGTGTACCGAATAACCCATAAACCGATATGTTTCTTCTTTACAGTTCCTTACTTAGTTAAGGTTGTAATTGTTCTTCTTATATAGAATTTTAAAAAAGGGAATGAAGGTTCAAAAAAGTCTTGAGTTCGCTCTATAAGTGTTAGGGCCAAGATTTCCAGGGCTATTATGTCCAAACTTTATTTTTTCGGGAGGGGGGAGGGGTGATATTTGGATTAATTTTAACTAAAAATAAAACACTGGGTTCTCCAAATTTCAAAATGAGCTATTAAACCCCGCCTCCCCTTAGCCCCAATTGACGATAGTTAACGTACAGGTACTTTTATTCTAGAGTAGCTGCTCTTTTAGTAAGAAATCAAAAATATATTTATATTTCACTAAATTTTGTAAAAAAAAATTGTTTGTTTTTTTCCTGATAGATATCCTTTCAATTTGTAAAATAACATGCTTTGATCTGATGATGAAAAAAATGTATGTTTTTATTCTAAATTTAGCTTTAAGATGGAGCATTTTTCTATAAAAACAAGAATGACAACAACCTTTAAAGCACAACTTTATAAGCTAGACAAATTTGCAAATCAATTATTGACCATATCATATCATCCCCCCCACTTATATTTTTAAAATTAATTGAAAATAAAGGGAAGGTTATTTTCGAAAATTAACGAAAAAGGGCCGTTGGGTTAATCAAGTACAAATTCACTGTTGCTCAACAATGCAGGGAAAATTAAAAGATGTTTAAATTTGTGACCAGGAAAACTGACCGTGATCGTTCTAGAGGCCAAAAATTTAAAGAAAATGGATGTCGGCGGTTTGTCAGGTACTATCTTTAAATCATATATTGCATGGCTCGGCGGCTGCGTGCAGCAACCTGTAAGCCTGAGGGAAATCAACCTTATACAACATTTAAAATCAGCTGGAAGTCTAAACCTAACTCAAATATGGCAATACCCTTTAATATAAAAGCATCTGAACGGGTTTAAATTTAAGTCCTCGTCGAGACTTAAGCGCAGCTGCCGAGCCCTGATATACTGTCTTCAATTCATCTCTAGATCTCATAAATTGAATCCTTACATTGCATTACAGTTTGTATAAACATTGATTTAATTTCCCTTATGGCTCCGAAAACGATTAATATCCGCTGGATGAGAATCGGGGCTAACATGTTTTAATCTTATAATTTACATTTTAATATCCGCGGAAAGCTGACTATAATACGATGCGATAATAACTATTATAGATTAATTAATCAAAACTATTTGATTCTTTTATTTCTATACTTATAGATAGCTCCGTCATGTATTTTTAAGCTTTCTATGACGTTTTACATGTCTTTTAAACCTTGAATACAAGATCTTTACATGAATAACCATCGCCTTGGTTAAAAATCCAATATTTGGTCGAGCAATCTTAATTTAACCTCAATCTTACTTTGGGGGTCATAAAATGTGTATTTATGATAATTGAATGGGCTTATCAATATTCTCGGAATACAAGCTGGTGTGCCATAATTTCCGCCATCAGAAATGCACATTATTGCAATAACATGATTGTTGGCCAACTGGTTATTTTAATAATAATGCTTTTATGGAAATTTGATGTTCAGCTATTTGTTTCAATTTATATTTAGCTTATGCTAGTTTTTTATGAGCGACAATTTTAAAAGGATTTTACGCGGAATTAATAAAACGCCATAGAAAATATATATTTTCAACGTGTACTCAAAACTAAGGTTGTGAGGTTAGTTCAATGAAAATTATTCTTTCTCTAATTTATTTTATGTTTAAATGATTCCTTCAATTGTTTGTAGGCTAAATTAGATTAACTATTAAGTCCCGTAGGGGATAGAAACTTATGCAAGTAATAAGTAAGATTGAGCTATCAAACGTAGAATAAGAAATTTCATCAGATTTTGGTTTAACATTAACATACATAATACATATATCCTTTGTTTAATCCTGATTTCAAAAAGTAAAGCTTTTCTACATTAAGGGTCGGTTTGTTCTTCCTCTTATCCGTCCGTAAGATACCTCACTATTTAGTCATGAAAGAATTGTCCTATTGATCTTGAACTTTTCAAGACAAACCCTGTAACAGCATTTCCAGCACTACTGAATTTTTTAAAAATTCATATAAATAGCGCAATGTTCGTTTGTCCGTCTAATATGTTCAACTTTATAAATGTTGTCATCCTTGTTTATTTATATAATTTCAGATCCATATGTGAAGTTAGCACTAATGCAGAATGGGAAGCGAATAAGAAAGAAGAAAACGTCAATTAAGAAATGTACCCTCAATCCTTATTATAATGAATCCTTTACTTTTGAGCTTCCATTGGAGTACATTCAGGTATGATGAAGCACTTTCAACCACCTTTTACCTACAATGAAATTAATTCGGGAGAAATCACGAAACCAATACGTGATTTTTAGCTGTGTCGGCAACACTTATCATAATTGACGACCTTTTATCTGATTTATTTGGCTTGTTTGCTATACCTTATTCCAGACTTATAACATGCTGTGTTCGCTGGAAAAGTTATATAAAAAAACTTCAAGCCCCTCTTTTGTCTAATAATGCATATGACAATAAATCGATGGCCTTATGTCTCATACAAAAGGCATTTTTCCACAATCGTAGTAGATATTAGCACTAAATTGATTAAATCTTTATTTATTTGCTACTTATTTACATGGATGTCCTTGCTTATCTGAAATATCAAAAGACACAATCCTTATGTAAAAGTAACAGGATCTGTGTCTGTCATGTGTGTTTGTCTGTTTAAACAAAGGATCTCCCATAAAAAAAATCCCCTCCCAATTTTAAAAAACTTCTTTTCAAACTAAAATAAAAAATAGGGGGAGGTCGACTCCCCCTCCACATTTTTTTTTACTTTTTCTTTTCAAAACAAAAATAAAAAAATGGGGGTGTCGAATTTTCCCCCTACTACATAAAGCCCCCTTAGAGGCTTCTAGGGGTGTAGCCGCTAGTATAATATAAAATGCAAGCAATGTTATTTCTGAATAGAAAATAAAAGATATTTTATCTTGTTAATCATGTAACATGTAATATTCATGCCTAACAAGAATAACTAAGTCAATGTGTGAAATTCTACCTTTTGAGGCTTTTAGATAATCATGGGAAAAAATGTTTGTATAATATTTTAAGATTTTCATTGTTCTCTTTCTCCAAAATAAGACTTTTGGATAAGGGAAAAATTCATTATTGATTTCTAATGCAATTGTCATCTAGACATCCAAGACTTTGAAACCCCTTATTTTACACTCTCAAATTAAAATTTTAACCACAATTTCTTACCTCCCTCAAAATAAAAAGCTTGGACGTCCCTGGTAATTGGGTTATTTAATAAACGCTTTATGTTAAATCTTTGTCTAGGACCGTTCTCCATCTTGGAATTTGTTTTGTTCTTTAAAATTTAAAATATAATTGGAGAAAATATTTTCATGTTGTTGTTCGTTTTCTACTAAAATAACTTATCTGACTGACGGCGGACAGATATATTGATTTGACATTTTAAACTGATACAATATTAGGATATAGAGAATATTTGTAGCAAATATGGATGACAACATCCATAAAGTGGAGCTCTAAAATAAGACTTGAGGATTAACGAACATTAACTTTTGTAGACAGCCAACACTTAATTCGCAGAATATTTATTTGTAAGTCTAAAAAACATACAAAAGGAATGCAAAAATATTTCTAAACCCTTGTCTAGATCAACAATTCTTATGTTCGAATCTATTTATCTATCTATGAACCGGTACACCGACAAACGTATAAGGGGTGCAAACACAATCGTGCGACAAACGTACTAGGAGACAAATCCTTTAGGGGGACATCTTTTAAGTGAAACTATCTAGAATTTTCAAAAATGATTCAATCTTAAAACCAAAAAATCTTCCAAAGTTTGAGAAAAAATCCACTAACAGTAAAATAATTAAATCACTGCACTGCACTGTAGGGTGAGGCTCTTTATAGTGTAAAAACGTATGACGTCATATTAGACTAATGGAACATTCTATTATAACGTCATTCGGTATACTTTGTCATTGGCCAAAAGTTTTTTTCTTTTTTGATTTATCCTCTTTTATAGGCATTATAAAGAGCTCCCTGGAGGGGTTGTCCCCCGTGTACCTTTGTCGGTGTACCTATATATCCAATTATCTATCTATCTGACAATCTATCTATCTATCTATCTAGAGTGTAAGTTTACTGGTGACAGTTATTGACTACGACCGAGTTGGTGGAAATGAACCAATAGGTAAAATATTTATGTAATAAATGAATTGTTATCCGATTTTTATATTCTCCTTCATATGAATGGTTTCTGAATTTCTGTGGGGAAAAGCATTTATTTTGTCGTCTGTCTGTCTGTTTGAGCCTTTTATTATTTTATTGTGAAAATTCAAGTAGTAAATGCGATGTAATTGGTTGCCCTAAAATTTCTTGTGGGGATTTCTCTACATAATACAAGCTTCATGAGGTTAAACTCATAGGCCTTGATGACTTTCCCTTTTCTATTTATCTACCGAGGCATATTTTATCCATATTTTTATTTTCAGGAGAAATAGAATTGGGTTGCTCCGCCAAAGGTTCTGAGCTGCGCCATTGGACGGAGATGATGTCCAACCCGAGACGACCAATAGCAAAGTGGCACACACTTAAAGAAATCAAAAGTAAGAATTTTAATTCATCTTTTTGTTTAAAATTCTGAATTATTTTTTTTATCAGGAAAAGAAACCATTTTGACAAAAGTATAAAATATGGATAGATGGACAGATGAAATTTAAGAGAAAAAAAGAATGACAACATCCATAGAAGCTAAGCTATAAATCAGAAAGACAAACGGAATTTCGAAATTGAGAAAATATGCAAAAAATAAAGACAATCTCGAAACCTATTTATGCGTTTTAAATTGTACTATCATCATGCATGCTAAGCTTGAAATCAAAGTACAATTCTAATATGCCCAAATAAAACAGACTCTAATCATAGAAAAGCTACGCTTTTTATAAAGCCAAGTAAATCCTAATTCTCCTGTTGAGTTGGGGACTAATGGATAGACTTTGTAATTCAAAGAATACTTTTTATTTCAGTTTAAAAGATGCATATATAACAAATTGATGTAAATAAATATCAATTTGTTTGTGAGTACGTGTACATTTAAAGATAAATGGAGAGAGAATAAAATACTTTTTTTATTTCTTTTTATGTATTTAAAATGAATATATGGAACAAGTACCAAAAATACGTTTCTTCACACCCTCCCCACCCCACATTCAATTTTTTTAGGTTGGGGGCATAAATTGTGAGGCACTTCCGATAGACATTAAGATTTAGAAAACAAGAAATAATAATAAATACCAATAAAAAAGAGTTTTATCCATTTGAAAAAGTTTTAATATTTCACTAAAAGGCTCCATTCACATTTTGAAAGTTTTTCAAGAAAAAATGAAAATATTATTGAATATGAAAGTTGGAAATATTCTAAAAATAGTTTCTACAAATTCTTACTTATTGATGTGTAGATAAAGATTTATTTCCTAATACAGTAAAATATTTCAATCCTTACGACGTAACAATTAGCCTGATTTCAATTGTCATTGGATAAATTTTAAGTTTAAAAGTATCTACACTGAATAGGAGAATAATATTGGTTCAGCGGATAGCGAGCGAGATCCTTTGTTACAAACAGAGAGACAGACTCACGGTCATCATGTTACTTTTATATAAGGATAGACAGACGGGTAATTTAAGTTTTGAAGAAGATAGTGATATTTCCAATAAAATTGAAAGTTGAAATTTTTCCGAGCTATGGAATCTTTAATAGCAGAGATCTATGATTTATTGCAGCCAAACATACCACAAACACTTTATAGACAAATATCTACGAAAAGGAAAATAACCATATGATTTTATTTTTAGAAGCTGAATCCTTTGGTAAGACTCATGCTTTTAACAAACATTTAAATTAATACAGTTTAACATATTTTTTTTAACACTAATTAAAATTTTATTTGATATTTTTAAATATTTATTCATGAAAATTTGTATTTATTAATTTGTTGATTTATTGCATTTTAAACATTGTATATTTTGTCAATGGCTCTTTTACTGAAGGTGTACTACAACCTTCTAACAATAAATCGTTTTGGTTAGGTTAGGTTAAGTAAGAAACTACAAGAACAGTGTCTCAAATGGTTTAAGATTTAGATTCTAAAAATACGTTTAAAACAAGTTGGGTTTGAGGGATTTCTGTAGTACACTGATCGGTTCGAGTGATTATGAATATTTGTATTTATTGCGTAGCCAAAAGTGATTCTACAAGTATTATATTATGTCGGTTTGTTTGTCTGTCATGCTGTCGCAGAATCCGCATTATTTAATTTCTGTTGAATCCAAACCAGTTTTAATTATCAAACATTTTTGTTTTACTTACTGAATTATTTTATCTCATTTACGTAGGCTTCCTTGGTTTAAGTTTGAATTTTACAGAATATATTCAGTAGTACATCTATTCTAATTTTTTTATGTTAGTCTGTCGTGTTTTTAATTCTTCTTAAATAAGATAATCTAATTTTTATGAATGATATTTTTGGTATAAGTCTACAGGGGAGGAGGAGTAGCAATGCAAAACTTTCTTAAAATTCATTTAATCTGTCTTTCCTTTCATTAATGTTGCAAACATGTATTTTATTTGTCACACTATCTATTCTTTATGTCCCAATTATATTTTAATTATTCTAAAGAATCTTTGCTACAATTGGACGTAATCTTTCTTGTAAAATTTATTTGTTGAAACTAATTTAGTACAAAGCATGATGAGTAAGGTGCTTAGCTTTTATAAATTTATAATTTAGCTTGCTAATGTGTTTTATTATTAAACATTAATCTTATTATACATAGTTTAGAGTTGAATTTATTAAAAATTAATTCTGCATATACATACACTACACATATATATTAGTAGCATAGATATTCTAAAATTATAGTAAAATTGTGTACAATTGTCTGCCTATTCAAACCACGTCAGCCATGATAAATGTAGGGTTATGTAATCGCAGGCGAGGCATAGCAAGAACACTCACCCCCCCCTAATTTTAATCCATTTAAAATAAAAAAAAAGGGGGATATCAGTGTTCAACTGTGCGATTTGTGAAAAAAGCACCAATGCTTCATTCATGCTTAAAACCAAATGTGTAAAGAAATCATAGACGTCCAAGAGGGGGGGGGGGGTTAAGTGGCAATTACCCCCCCCCCCCAAAAAAAAAATAACAAAAACAAGGGGGGGCCCCCCACAAAAAAAAGGAGGGGAT
>LS042054.1:0-12084 GCA_900241095.1 Acartia tonsa | reverse complement strand
ACAGGCGAGGCATAGCAAGAACACTCACCCCCCCCCCTAATTTTAATCCATTTAAAATAAAAAAAGGGGGATATCAGTGTTCAACTGTGCAATTTGTGAAAAAAGCACCAATGCTTTATTCATGCTTAAAACCAAATGTGTAAAGAAATCATAGACGTCCAAGAGGGGGGGCGGTAAAGTGGCGATTACCCCCCTCCCCCCCCCATTTAAAATTT
Source organism: Acartia tonsa (assembly GCA_900241095.1). Lineage (NCBI taxonomy): Eukaryota > Metazoa > Arthropoda > Copepoda > Calanoida > Acartiidae > Acartia > Acartia tonsa. Next base: position 11,869 of record LS042054.1, on the reverse strand, counting down.
ACCCCTACCCTGGGGGTGCCCCCAACCATTTAGGAGGGGGTATTTACACCCCCAACCAATTAGGAGGGGGTATTTACCCCCCCAAACAATTTTGGGGGGGTAAATACCCCCCCCCAAAAAAATAAAAAATCTCTAACAAAAAAAATTTTTTGCGCGCTTCGCGCGCATTTGTAATACTAAATATTTAATTAAATTTAAATTACCCCCCGCAAAAATTTTACCCCGGGGGTAAATTTTGGGGGGGTAAACAAAATTTACCCAGGCCAACAGATTTTTTTTTGGGGGGGGTAAAAAAAATTTGCGCCATTTCCCCCCCGAAAAAATCGAATTACCCACCCTCTAAAAAAAACAAAAGCTTGGACGTCTATGAAAGAAATATCACAATTTTTCTCAATACTTTATTAATCCCTCGCTTCTTGTTCTTTTAACATTGCATACTGAAACAAAATTTCGATAATTTAGAATGTTGAATTTGTCTTAACATACTTTGTAAATAAAATTGTCATTTGCTTTTTTGGCTATAGCTACATTATACCTCTCTCTATATACGTCTTTTAAGATAATATACATAAACATATTTTATTGTTCTTGGATTATTAATTTGGTTAATTACACAGTTTTTTTAAGTTTTATCATCGATTGAATGTTTTGTAGAATAGTTGTATTTTAAATATATTATTGAAACTGCTTGTATTATATTATTTGTTTAAATATTCAAATATACTCTAGCAGTATTTAATGGGGCATTTCTCTTAAACCAATTAATATACAATCTTTGTTTTTTTGTGATTTCTATTAATTGACAGTATAAGAATATATGATCACACAATTGAATAGAGGGATCAAATGAGTCTTCAGGGGAGGAGGTGTTGACCCTTCACTTTACATTGAGTTTTAAAAGGAAAAAGTACAAATTATTGGGAGAGAGAATTTTGAGGGGCTATTTCTTTTGGGAGAGTGGAGGTACCCTTCGCCAAAATTGTTTCAAACTTCCCTGGACCTATGGGAAGCTCTACTGAATAGGAAGATCATATCGGTTACTTTATACAAGGATAATTTGTTTTCAATAATAAAATTAATCTGGTCAATTTAGATTCTCGAGTTGGTTTGGATTTCTTCAGAAAACGAGCAGCCCTAACAAAAGTGAGTTATTTTTTTCTAAATAATTTTGTATTATATTTTGCAAAAAAAAACAATTTTTATGTTATTCTGTTGCATGGATTGTAAAAAAACAATTTATGTAAAACTAAAGGTTTTATAAAAAGAAAGATTATAAAAAGGAATTCAAGGGATAAGATTTGGGATGATAAATCCATGCACACTACAATTTCTATAATTAAAATAACCCTTTTTAGCTTAATATCACTGGTGGGAAAGATTGGGTACTAAAAATTAATATGACCCAATTAAAATTTAAAGAAAGTACCCAAAGTTTAAAATTAAGTAACCCTTATATTCCACAGGGTAGTGCTTGCATCAACCTATTTGTTTAGGCATTGTCAATGGAAGCCAGCGATGCCACGAGATCCGCGAGTAACTTTCTTAAAAAGACAAAGGTAAATTGAATAGCAGCTACTCTAAATGAATTACTAGCGGCTTCACCCCTAGCCTCTGGGGGCTTTGCCCCAAGAGGTTTGATCAACCTATTTTTGTGTTATTTAGATTTAAAAAGATACTAAAAAAATTTGGTGAGGGGGGGGGGACAGATAGGTGGCCCCCCTTTTTAAATTTTAGTTTTAAAATGAAAAAAAAATTGGGGGTTGGTTTTTTTCATTTTTTAGGGGGGTTGTTCTTGTCCCACTCCCAAAAAAATAGCTTAAAACCATCACACGACCAGTAGTCTTATTCCCTGAAGTGTAAAGCCCAATCGGTTCAGTGGTTACTGAGATCTTCAGCTTCAGACAGACGGACAGACAGACATCGTTCTACTTTGTATTATAGATAATCCAGACTTTTTTTAAAAATGACATGAGATATTGTTCCAAGGGTAACTTATTAAATTGTTTTGATTAATTAGTTGCTAACCACTAGAGTGATATGGCTCTTACTTTCAGTGAAGCCTTGTATAGGTAATTGATAGGGTTTTATTTTTTATGAAGATATTCTCTATATTTGGTTAAATTTTCGAGTTTTCATATATTTCTTAAAATATTATTTATTTGTACTTTTACTGTATCTAAGGTAAATTGATGAACTTTATAACCGTTTTTTAAGGGATATAATTTTTCATTTTCGCAAAATTTGTTATACAAAACTTAGAATTATACATCTTGCTTTTAGCGTTAAAATGTAACATATTGTGAAATTTAAATATATGTATAAAAGGATAGAAATAAATCATATCTTATTTATAATAAATTTCTGTATAATTTTCTAGAAATGTCGTCAACTATCCGCTATTTCTATTTTCTTACAGTTTAATGTTACTACGCTATGTATGAACAATATTGTATTTGTTTGATAATAAACGATGTTAGGTTGCAATCTTATACACTATAGTGTAATTCAGATTATAAATAGTTTTTAAACATAAGTTTTGGGTTTCAAGATAAATAATTCCTTGAAGCAACAACATACTTTCTAGAATATCCAATGCTTTATTGCATACACTTAAGAAAAATAGGAAAAAACTTAACAAAAATTAAATGATAATTTGACAACTTTGATTTCTTATACTAGTATAAGCTAAATATTCTCTAATTTATTACTAGCATTGTACCATCCCTACATCCCTGGTATACGTACTTTGGTCACTCTGCAATTCATAAAAAAATTGTAGGTCTTATTCAAATTAAAAGTAGTCTTATTAAGATAAGTAAATTTTTAAGATTTTAACAATACATTTTAAGGTTTTAGATTTTTTCTAGATTTGCTTTATACTTTTCTATGTTTTACTTCTTTAAAGTTTAGAATATTTTTCTAAAAGTTTTAATCGATTTTTTTAAATAGAAACTTTTTGATAATCAAAGAAAATTTTAAAATATACTTTGATTTTACAAAAAATTATTATTATTATTCCATCCCTGTGAGTCAGTACCTGATGCAATGGGTATTTATATACCTTGCTTATTCTAAAGGTCATGGGATGAATAGTTTGAGTTCTTATCTGTTTATCTCAGCTGTTTACAAACTACATATCAAAATTTTGAGTGTAAAAAGCAATAGAATAGTTATTTATCGCATTGTATTATAAACAGCTTTCCTCGGACATAAAATGTTCAATTATAAGATTAAAATCAGTTTTTTAGCCCCGAGATGCCGAAGGATTGTAAATTTTATATTCGTAGAAAACTGGATATAATACGATGCTAGACATAATTTTTCAGTATGGCTAAGAACCGGTTCTAATCTACCGGATATTAATTGGTTTTAGAACCAGTTCTGAACTCTAGTGAAAAATCACGTAACTATTGAATCATAGACAATTTTTCACGAGTAATAAAATAAAACTTTTAAAAATTAACTGTATTGTTGTCATAGGCCTTCGGCCCCTCGGGGCCAGGAAAAATAGAATAAATTCAATAGAGTTTGTATGTATTGACATGAAAGGACAGTAATTTTTTTTTGAATTTAAGTCATAAATTTTCGCGAAATCTAATCATGTACATAATATATATGACTGTGATCTCTATGTGGCTAAGGACCCTAGAACCATGACAAAGAAAGTATGGGAATTATACACTTGTCATAAAAATATAATCTTCATTATGGGACGTCAAAATATTAGTTTTTGGGAAACCAAAAAATTACTGTGTTATTAAGAGAGAAAAAAATCTCTCAAATACTATGAATAGGTTTGCTAAGGTTGCAAAATGCTTGGATATCCACTAAAATCGGAAGTTTAAATAGTACTACTGCTGATTTTTAATTGTAATTTAGTAGCTTACTATTTTTATGAGTCACAGAGGGCTTACTAAGCGTCATTTTATTTTTAAGTCACTGTCCAGTGTTCTACTTTACAATGAAAATTATAAATCTTGAAATTTTGTATTTGTGAGGTCCTCTAACACAAATAAACGGTCTTTATACATTTAATTTGATAAATTGTGCACAAAGCAAGAAAAATACTATTTTCATTTCAGTAATTTTTTCTTGTTAGTTTTCGTCGTACTTTCATATTTTTTTCGTTCTTTCTCTTTCATTTCTTTTACTCCTTCTTTTCTATAATAATACTTTTCTATACAAGTTAGTTCGCCCCAAGCCTCTACCCCCTTTCCAGCTTTCAATCTTATTTTTCGGAGAATTTATCCAGATTGTGTGTAAAGGTGGGGTTGACCAACTCTCCATAAAAATAGATAAAAACCTGACAAGAACCTTCTCATAAATACTGGGAAGTTTTATAAATATTGGGAGAGGGGGGGGTGGGGTTCTCCAAAGAGAATTCTACCCTAGAAAAAAATGAGCCCCACAAAATGTGTTATACTTTTTCTTTTTAAAACTAATATTTAATGTGATTCTTAAAATACATTGAAGCATAAAGTTATTTAACAATTGGGTCACGCAAAGAAACAGTAAGTTATTTAAGGAATCAAAGATGACAACATCCAAAGAAGCTAATGATGATAAAAGTTATTAAAATAAAAAAGACTTAAATATAGTCTCCTTGATATGGATGTACTTTTATTTAAAGACTAGTAGGACTAGGCATTCATAGAAATTTTATCTAATTTCACTGCAAAACCAATGCTTGATTATAATCATAATTGTTACAGAATTCCTCTTGTAAGTTTAACAGAGATAAGATATCTCTATCAATATACCTAAATTCATGTTTATAATATTGATTACAAACATAAAAATGACACACCCTAATCAAGCATTGACGTGAAATCCCCAAGGAAAGGAAGCTCTCTGTAGTGACTATAAAAAAATGACGTCATTCAAAACAAATGTCCAATGATTGGCCGATACACAGGCTAAAGTGCCATTGGCAACTCAGTATACTTATTAATTAACCAATGGTAGGTCAGTATGACGTTATTTTTATAGGCACTATAACAAGCTTCCTAAGGAAAAAACAGGTATACCAAAAACAACTTGTTGGAGGGAACTTCTATGTGAACTCCAAGATGAGAAAATCCCATATCTCAGCAATGCCTCAAGTCGAGCTGAATCCAATGAACATTGTGCGTGGCCTACGTTCTAAGAACAAATAAATGGCAATGATGATGATGACCCCAATAGTAGAATAGCTTTACTCTAAATGCGGATGAAGAAAAGTGATTAAAGCCACTAGAATTGTAATTCTTCAGACATTAATATCTGTTTCTTATATTTTTTATTAGTTTTCCAATTCTAATATGTATTACACAGAATATCTAATAACAAGAACAATCATCAAATAAGAGTATCACAGCTGTATGATGTAAATTTCAATAAAAGCAATCTATAATAAAGTATTAAAAGAAAAGCAAAATTTACTGATAAAATTTATGTTTAGAGTGTAGATGAGACAAGTGTCTATCGAGTAAATTTGGACTCTGTCAGCAGTTCTCTTGCAGATATCAGGTCATTTTAGTTTAAATTGTCCGCTAGAAATCTTTATTCAGTCAGTAATTTACTTGCAGATATCAGGTCATTATAGTTTAAACATTGTCCGCTAGGAGTCTTTATTCAGTCAGTAATTCCCTTGCAGAAATCAGGTCATTATAGTTGAAATATTGTCCGCTAGGAGTCTTGATTCAGTCAGTAATTTACTTGCATAAATCAGGTTATTATAGTTAAAATATTAATTATTAAGTTAGAATGTCCCTTGCAGATATCAGAGTTGAATTCTTAAAAAACTTTTTCCCCACTAAAATCAGTGAGGCAAACTAAAAATTTAGAGGGGACAATTTTGCCTAACTAAAATTTTAGTGAGGCAAACTGATTTTAGTGGGGCAAAAGTTTTTTTTCAGAATTCTCCTTAGGTGATTAAAGTTTAAATATTGTCCGAAACAAGTCTCTTTATACAATAATTCACTTAGAATATCCCTTGCAGATATCAGGCCATTTTTGTTTAAATAATGTACGATAGGAGTCACTTTATTCAATGAATCAATTTGAATACCCGTTGTCGATATAAAGTAATTATGGTTTAAAACAGAAACAACCAGCAATTACCCTGTAGATATGAGTTTATTATAGATTAAGTATTGTCTGCTTGAAGTTACTTCCTATAAAAATTAAGTCAGTAATTTACATGCAGTTGCCAAGTTGTTAAAGTTTCAACATTGTTAATGTTCGCTAGGAGTCACTTTATACAAGATTCAGCAAGCAATTTGAATATTGTCTGCTAGGGGTCTCTTTATATAAAAACTAAGAAAGCTATTTCCCTGCAGATGCCAGCTCATTTTAGTTTAAATATTGTCAGCTAGAGTTTTTTTTTTAATTTGTTTATCTTTTTAGAGAGCAGCCAATAACTTCACTTGGAAGCACAGGAAGTGAAATTGAAATGGGAACTATCAAAAGGAAAATTAATATCCATTAACTTATGTACAGTTTCTTTATTTAAAAGATAGTTAATATCTGACGTCCGTACATTATTTAGTAAATTGAGGATTTTAAACTTTAAATTTCTTTTAAAAATATACATGCTGTTCTACTTAAAAGTCCTTTTTCTTTGTATATTATTTACTGTTGCATTCTTTTTTAAAGGGAAGCTTTTCTACAATAAAGTTGGTACATTAGTTGGTCCGTAACGGATAGTTTTCATCGCTAATAAAGGCATGTTAGAATAGTCTTATTGATTTCAAAATTTGCATGGTGATTCCTGTAACAGTTATGTACAATGTAGAAAGCATAGAAACTCCGTATCATCATCATAATGTCCTTATGTCGATTTTCAACCTAACTATTTTTAGCTTTTTTAAACTTGATTTTTGAAATAATCTTTCAAATTAAGCCTTCAAATGTAAGTATGGCCATATTAAGCATTTTATTTTTAATTTGTTAAGCTTTGCTATTTTGGATGTTGTCTTCCTTGTTTTCTAAGAGTTTAGGTTACGCCATACATAAAGCGAGAATTTATTTATGATGATAACATGTAAAATGGATATTTATTTTGTCACAAATTTTAGAGAATCATGAATCCTAATTGAAACCAGTAGCTGAGATAAATGTTATTTATATGTATGTATACTTAAAATATGTAATTTGGATTTACAAAGTTAAAGGGGTAGTTTCACGAAATGCATTTGAACTTAATTTAATGAACCGCATATTTTTTCCTAGTTAATTGGTTAAACTACATTTATAGGGCATATATTTGAAAGAATTTCAATTTTCTACCACGTAGTTTTTAAAATATCAAGACTTGAAAATCGTCTTTTTAAATTGCATATTAACAGTAAAATAGTTACAAACCTAGCAATCAATTAAAGAAGAAAAAATCCTAGCATGGGGACAGGAAGAATAATAACATATCAATTTTGTATTCCATATACTAAACAGCTACAAAACGCAATTTTTTCCACAAGAAACAATAATCGACAACATTTAATTACCTATTCATGATGCCTGAGTTGAAATTGTTTGGACGGGTGAGGGTGGAAACGGCGGCAGGACCATCGTGACCGTGCATGTGGTGGTGCCCATGGATCTGAATTAACAAAATATTAGTATCACTATATAAAGATTCGATTTTAATAAAATCCAGTAATGCCTTCTAGGTTTTAAAAGCTACTCTAAATTTATATATAGAAAAACAAAGCCAATAAAGCAATAGGAAATGACAGAAACCTAATTGAGACCAGATATTTAGAGGTCCCCAGAGCCATAAAATTAAAGCCAGACAGATGCTGTGTTCCGTTTCTTTTTGCAGTCAAATTACTATTAAACAATTTGATGACTACCTTTCAATTCTTAATTGGTAATAATTCTATTTTCAACTGGGATTAAACCAGTTTTACGCCTCGAAGAAAACATAAATAACATTACCTGTAAATGACTGGCTGCGCCAGTAATAACAGGTCCCCCAGGTAGCATAGCGCTTGAGGGCAGGTGAGCGGGGTGATGACGTCCCATAACCTCCAGGCTACCGTGACTGCCGAATTCACGTTTACCGTTAATTTCCTGAATAAAAATAGTTTTTAAAATTCAATTAAGGCCTCCCTAACAGACAGAATCAATACTATTTAAAAATATATTTCAAAGCTACAAACGAAAAATGTTGTTCCATGGAAATATTAGAAGCGCGCAGCTACTTTGAAACCAGATTATTAGTTTTTGCTTGAAGAGTGCTGGACAAGGCAGAAAAATAGCCTAAAACTGTCCCAAGACTTCAATTTAAAATAAGTTATCCTAAAATCAAAACTTACATAAAGCGCCCCTTAATTAGAAAACCCAATCCTTCATAGTCTGCGAGATCTTAACGGACAAACAAAGGATAATTACTCACCATCATATCAATATCATGGTCCAAATCCAGGCTGGAGTTGGACTTGTACATCTCCGCAGGCAAGGTCCGCAGGTTGGTCCGCTGGTTGTGCCGGGAGGAGGACAACCGCTCGTTCAACGAGGCCCGCATGTCAACTGGACCAAACCTGAAATTTAAAAAAATATGTTAAATACTTTGTTATTAAGAAAATAGCCTAAAACCATACCTTAGCGAATGTGAAGCTTCTATGAAATTGAGAACTAAAATTTAGGAATTATAGATATTTTTAGCTATATTCCAAAAAAACCTTACTACTTTATTTTTTTATTTGAAGATGTACGCTTCAATAGCATTTAATTCCGTTAGTAGTAAGTCAAAAATCCCCTTAAAAAATCAAAAAAATCTTCTAAATCTTAAAAACTGACAGATAGATGAAAGAATTGATGACATTTGTTCATAAATATGTAAATTTACAAATATATATATTTCAATTCAATCTTATATGACAAGAATAAGAACTAATATGTCTATAAAATGAGCAACACTGAAAATTTAATCAAAAAAACCAATTTAGTAAAATGTGAAAACTTTTCATTATGGTCATCCAACGTGTGACCGACGGACAGACGTACAAATATCATCTATTTGTAGATTAACTATGCAGCATATATGTATGTTTCTTTTTAACCCTTCCCCCTTTTTGAGCTTTTTGCCTTTTCATACCTTTTATGGCAAATAGGATTAAAACTGAAATTGATTTAACTTTTGATACTTTTTATTATAATATTCATAGTATTTTGGGGGGAAAATAAAAACATATAAAGGATAAAGATTTTATACGGTTTGTTTATTATTACTGCGCTAAAAATAATTATATCACTCTTGTTTCTTATGCATATTTTTAATCTTGTTTATAAAATTAAAATCAAAGCTTATTATAATTCTAGACCATGTGAAAATAAATATATAATATTTCGCGGTAAAAAATCAATTCCGCAAAAAAATCTCAGTTCCGCAATATTATTACTTTAGGACAAAATCACAACCAATTTACTTTTATAACGCCCTGTAAATATTTTTTTGTATTTTGCCTTTTGGCAAATATGAATACTTTGCAATTAAGATACGTTGGCGTCTGTAATGTTGTAGTTATTTTGCACATTTTTTATACAAAAAATATTTAAGCAGACTAAGAAGCCATAAAAAAAAATTTCAGAGACATGTAGGATATCTTTTCATAAAAGTTAAGAACTTTTAAGAAATATATTGTTAAAAGTAAAAATTAGAACATTTCCTGCTAAAAAACTAATCTTAAGGGTTAAGACAATGCTATTCCATTTCCCAATGATGTTAAACAAACTTACCCCATTTGTAGATTAAAATTATCATTTTTATTTTTTATTTTAATGTTCCCTTCCTCCCTGTATAATATGCAACATCAAAAAACTTTTCCAGTAAAAATTATGAATATTCATTACCTTATTATAATTACATAAATGCAAATAAGTTCAAAATATAAGTGAGGGACGATAAGGGGAAAATTTTAATAACAGCATTTTTTTTATTTCTACCAGTTTTAATTTTAAACATGTTCCTTAAAAAAAGAAGTAATTTATAACCCTACGGGAAAGTTTTCGTTCATTGTCCTATCTCCAAGAGCAACTTGTCTTGACCGTAATTTTCACGTTAACTTTCCCTAAAAAAAAGTTTTTTTTTGCAAGAATCATAATTTCGCAGCATTTTTGCAAAGAATCTGGGTCAAGACTTAGCTCTTTTTTTTACAGCGAAGCTTTCATACAAAATCTCTTCTTTCGGTCTGTAAATGGTAACTTACCTTGCATCGTTTTTGTTTTGTAAGACAAGAATTTTAAGGGCTAAGAAACCTTTTTGTGACGCCAATCTTTCTGGAGATTATAATAATTGGTTGAAAAAGTTGGACAATCAAGGTTAATCAACCCAAACAAAATCCAGAAGCCAACGAATTAAGATTGTATTTAAATTTCTTACGGTTACAGAATAATTTAAAGAACTATGTACCCCAACCTTCAGAGCTGTAAGATAAATACCAAAAAATATGAGTATTGATGTTTCATAATAATGAGTTTCATTTTTATCATAAAACTGTGATACCCTTGGACGTAAACGTTCTTGTTTAAAAAGTTGTTTTTATTTTAAGGTATGCAGGAAAACAATGTAGGATAAATACATTTGTGTAGTTCACAACTATATTTAACAGCGCTGCTACTCTATATTTTGGGCATGTCAGTACGTCCTCATAAACGCCATAAATAGTAATTCAACAAAATATAAATCAAAGAACTATGTATGACAAAAAAAACAGCAGCAAAAAGATATTCTTTGTATTTCAATTCATTGTTTTTTTCACTTTTAGTTGCAAAATTACTCTAGTTTAATCTGTGTAATAATCAGAATCAGAAGCAAAAAAATATATGAAAAATGAATAAAATATTTTAAAATATTGCAATTAAAAGCAATAAAAAAGCCATTATTGCAAACAAATATCTTCGCAATTTTCAGGAATAAAGGTGAAGGATGTTGATAAAAAAAAACAATGTTTTATGGGTTTGTTTTTTATGCCCAATTGGTGAGGATTAAGTTAGAAACCTGGTTAACGTTATGGGGTCTATATCCAAGATTTCAATCCTTAAGACGATTGTGAGCGATTGATTTAAAAAAAAACCTATGTATGCTTATAACTTTAAATTCGACTGTTACTGCCAATCTGCGTCTTTTGTACATCTGTGAACAGTTTATGTTTTACATGCATACCTAGTCATCCAAAAGACATCAATGTGTAATTCTAATTGTGGTTTTCTTATTTGTAAAAAAAGATTTGTTTCATATTGGCTTCATTACTTCTTCACTTATTGTCCTTGTTTTTTTTTTAATTTAAAACTTATCCCAATCAATGTTGCTTTTTTAAAATTGTAAAATTCAATATCAATATTTGATTAAAAGATGCATAAATGATAAATGATTATTCAGTTCTGCATATTTATCATGGACAAAGTGTTTCGTAATAGCAACAGAACACGATATTAAAGTAAAACAATAAAGGAAGAAAGGGGTTAAATAACTGTATGTCCCCACCCTTGGGTTGGGTCTTTGAATATCAGTCAATATCGTAGGGAATATTAATACACAAGTCGCTTCCAAAAGCAGAAAGCAATTTGCTAGCAGACGATAAAGGTCCCCAACACTGGAACCAGTTAGTTGTCTAGGTTATACATCTATACTTTTACATTTATTGACAAGAGTATAAATCTTAGCTCATAAAAATATTAGGTATTATATTTTGTGAGTTCAGCTAAATAATTCTAAAGATGCCCTACTAATGAACATCTTAATCCTCGTTTTAATCACTTCATTAACATTAATTGTAACTCAACTTAAAAGAACTACAAAGCTATTAAACTAGAACAATAATAACTAAATATAAAAGCTAATTACCACCGTTTCAAATCATTATGACATTAATTTACAGATCGTAAT
>LS042053.1:53892-70616 GCA_900241095.1 Acartia tonsa | reverse complement strand
AGATTTGATAATTAAGCTGATGTGATATAACACCTTTTATTATTGTTTCTTAGAAGCAGACCATTTCAAATATTTTCTTCAAGTTCACATGCCGCGGTTTTTATATCGGCTTCCTCCAGTTGTTTATTGGTTGATACAAAACAAGCCGATCCTTATTGGTATAGAGCGATAGCCTATTAGGAGCTGCCTCCAGTGGCGTCATTTAATTAGGAAATAGTAAAAGTTGCAATATCCCTTTAGAAACTAGGCTGGGACCTAATTTATGGCCAGGTTTCCTATCCCTTATCCATGAATCTAATAAAAATGAAAAAGATAACCATTTTGCAACTTCTTGCAGAGAAAAACATAAAAGAATGACTGAAAACTTTTGGTCCAAAAACTTTAAATCCGTTTTGGTGTTTTTAATGTAAGGTAAAAATACTAATATATTATGTAGAAAAAAACGTGAGTTAGTGACTTTCAATTATGATAAAATAGTAAAGATAATTATTATTCTACTCTACACGCCACAGTATTTACATGAATAGTTTTAAAAATAAAATTTAAAATTCTGTTTATACATAATTTTTTTAGTCATAGTACTTATCACTTTATATGTTAAAATCAATAAATTCCAACGTAATTTGAAGGCTTGTTTACAACAATTTGTTAGAGAGAAAGATGTAAAAATTTGTTATTATTAACTAATAAACGTCAAACACTTATTTTTGGAAAATAAATTTAATAATAATAGAAAGCTGAGTGTTTTTAATATTTAACAATTTATAACCTAAAATGTTTATGTAAAAAAATAATCATAATCATAATAAGATAAAAATTTGAACCCTTGCATAAGCTGAACGTCAGATACTTGTATAGTATACCCTATCGATCGAAACATGTAACGACATATGATTTTACTCATTTATGTTGTCGACTATATGGCATTAAATATAATTGTTCATAACTGACATATTAGCGACATAATCATATTCTAATGATAATGGTCAAATCCTAGGGAATATCCTAGGCTAGCGTCCTAGGAGTAACCTTATCAACCTAACAATCATTTATAGGATTATGTAATACTTATGAAACTCATAAATATTAAGTTTACATAACAATTATTCAAAATTGTTGTAATTTAGCAGATCTCATACCATATGCCTCCTTGGCGTTATCCTCTTAGTGTTTTTTTTTCAATTTTAAAAATTTTTGTACTCCCCAGACAAAACTATGACTCTGACCGAAAACGATAATTATGTTAGGTTAGGTTTTTAGGCTAGACGGCCGTTGCCTGCGGCTTTTCTGGCTATGAAACTGTTTGAAGAAGCAATGCTAGAATGTGATAGATTTTGAATGACAATACCTGTGATTTTTCAACAGTAGAGTTGTGCCTATCACACATGGGTGAGATATCAAGTCCTGCTTCTCTCTCCTTATCTCCTTGCTGGTAGAATTCCTCCATGATCCTGTCACACCACTGCCTGTACAGCTCCAGAGGCTTCGTGGGGTTGGACAGATCCGCACAGTGGACCATGTTTTGTAGCACCTAAACACATAAAATGTCAATTTATAAAAAAAAGAATAAAATATCGAGAATTGTTTATAATTTGTGGATCATAGCTTTTGATAGGTTAATGATTTACCCGCAGGGTTAGGAAAAGACCCCACAGGGGCTAGAAATAGGAGAAAGGCTAATATGAAAATACGACGAAACCCGCTACTTCGTTTTATGCCATGACCCTAATTTATTTTATATATCATGATGATGTATTGTGAAATATTTCTTAATCTGTTCGACAACTATTATTATGCAAGGTTGACTTAAACCCTAGATTATCTTATTTGAGGATACCACTGCCCCACCCACTTCTTAGTTTGTATCATATTAATTCTACTTCATCTAACCTATACATCTGTCTACCTGTATTCTATCTGTATAATTATCCAGAATTAGGACACCACTGCCCCACCCACTTCATAGTTTGTATCATATCTTCACCTAACCTATACATCTGTCTACCTGTATTCTATCTGTATAATTATCCAGAAGAAGGACACCACTGCCCGCCACCTTCTTTGTTTCAACCATAGTTTTAAGATCAGCTAGCAGGCTCATGTGTTTTGACATATCTGTTGCAAGGACCTAACAAAATTTAAAGATTTTCATTAGAGCGAAACATATTTTTGTGTTTCCAAATAAAAGTGCTCTTCAACCAATATAATCTGACCCAAGCACAACACACCGCCCCCCCCTTATTTTCAAGCTATTTTAAAATAGCATGTTAGAATTGTTCTATCAATTTCAAACTTTTCAAGATGATTCCTGTAACAATTAGATACGGTTTAGAAAGCATAGCAACTCTCTATTCGTTACTAGAAAGTCTGTACGTTTTTAAAAACATTTTACTATTTTACAACAATTTTTTATGACATAATTATTCGCTTCATCTGATTTTTGGAACAATGATTCCTAGAACAAAAAGGTATAATATTTAAGGCTAAGCATATCTACAAGTGTTATTATTTGTTTGTGCTAACGTCTAAAATTAGAGCTTTCTTTTTATGGATATCATCATCCTTGTTAATGTAACTTTTGTAAGACTCACCATATCTATGACCATTTTCCTAAGTGTTTGTCTCTGCTTCCTGTTTAGGTTGACGAATATATCACAGTCAGGGTTCTGAAGGAGCTTGAAGGCCACGGCCAGGTGATGGTTCTCCAGCACACTCTCGTCATTGTACATCAGGGCCAGCTCTGCAATTAGTAGATTATATTAAGAAAGAATTGCTCCATTGACTTCGAACTTTGTCTCAACATATAAAATTACATTGAATTTAGTTGCTGAATTTGCAATAAACTCATAAAACACATTTTTTTCAAATTCTAATTTCAAGCAAATTCTTACTTTGAATTAAGATATTTTATATGATAAATTAATCGTTTTGATATAGTTTTTTTTACAGTGTCGTACCATAATCCTATATTACAAAGTTGTAAATTTTGTTTGTCTAAAGCTAAAGATCTCGGAATTTGCTGGTTCCTATAGCTTGTACTTTTCAGGGTAGCTTTATAAATGTCTTGATATGGTTTGAGGTTATTTTTCTGACCTCCCTCGCCTTTTCCTAGAGGCCAGGGGTGAAGAAACCATACAAACTAGTCATCATACAACCATTTATGACACTTTGAACTAAACAAAGCATTTGATCGTATAATGGGTAATACATAAAAATTATTTTTTTTTCAGCGTGGCTTCGAAACTAATTAATATCCGCTGGATTGGAACTGGTTCTGAGCTATAAAGAAACATCATGTGTATCGTTGTATCACAGACAATTTTCACGAATATTGAAATAAAAATCATAATCAGTTTTGTTAGCCCGGCCCAGTTTAGTTGTGTTTATAATACTATGCGACAAATAACTATTACAATACAAAAGTGAATGTATGTCCTACTGTTGGTTACCTGAGCTAGTATTAATATGGTATTGGTTGGTAAGGCCAGGATGGTCAACATCATGGATGTATGTCCTACTGTTGGTTACCTGAGCTAGTATTGATAAGGTATTGGTTGGTAAGGCCAGGATGGTCAACATCATGGATGGCTGCGGAGAATATTGCAGACATAATCTCTAAAGGAGTGAACACACCCTAAACATTCAAAATAAATTAATTTCAGTACAATCAATAGCATGCCTATGAAAAATGACGTCATACTGGGTTACCATTGGTTATTTAAAATGTTTACTGGCCTGCCATTAGTAATTAAGTCTGTGTATTAGCCTCTCATTGGTCATTTGTATTGTATGACGTAATTTGTATGCACTATAAAGAGCTTGCATCAATTATAGTGAATTTTAAAAGAATACTATCAAAATTATTTTCAGTATCTCTTCGAATCCGATTAACATTCGGTGAATTAGAACCGGTTATCAGCCATACTGAAAAATCATGTATCGTATCTTATTATATCCAGAATTCGACAAATATAAAAATGTATAATAATAACGTTAAAACCAGTTTTTTAGCCCGTGCCTCCGACATCTCAAGGCTATACTTGTTTATTTTTATATCCGCGGAAAATAGATAAAAATTATACAACTTATTCTGAATAACCTATACTAATTTCGAGAGGAAAAGTTTCTTATTCAAAAATTTAACTATTAGATACATCGATAATCTTGAAAGACACAAATCTTCTTATTTTAAGATTCATATTTTCTTTTTCTTTTATAATTTTAAAAATAATTCTTATTACGTTTTTAAATGTGGAGTATTTTGAAACAAAAATATAACAAATATTTTGTATTTACAATTTATTTATTGTTATTTAACAATTTGTCAGCTTTTAATAATTCCATATTTACATAAATTCAGAGAATATTTAATGACGTACATTTGGATAAGATTCCTTTTAAAGTTATTGGACCAAACAAAGGCCTGCTTGGGTATCCAATCTACCCACACAAGAGGATATTCAGAAGGGGCGTTAAATATTAGGCCATTTGAGGGTAAGAATCAGCAATAAAAAAAACCACGGCGTTATTAGAGGCAATATGGTAGCTGTATTATCAAAATTCTAAAAATCTATTCATTTTAGAAGATAATTTTGTTGAGGTACTATTTATTATACTAGCAGCTACGCCCCTAGAAGCCTCTAAGGGCACTTAAGGTAGGGAAAAGTCGACCTCATCCCATTTTAAATTTTTGGTCAAAAGAGTAAAAAGATATTTTTTTGGGGGGGGAGGGGGGTGAAGACACCTTCCCCCAAAATAGTTTAAAACCTTCCAAGGACCTATAAGAAGCTTCACTGTAAAGGAGAACAATATCAATTCAGTGTTTAGCGAGATCCTCCAGGACAGACAAAAAACGCTTACTACTTTATATAATAGGATTTTTAGACTGGATTTAACTCCAAATTAGATCCCCTTTCAAAAAAGTGACACTTCCTAAATTTGTGAAATCTATATATTAAGCTTATGATCTAAATATAACCATAACATGTATATAAGGATAATTCCAGGAAAATACTCCAAATTTCTATTAATTTATTAAAATAACGTCATAAAACTAATTCCACTAAACCAACGCTAAATCATACATTTATTAGAAATATGTTGTTTAATATCAAAAGATATCCGTATAATAAAGTAACAGGATGTCTGTTTGTTAGTTTGTGTGTTTGTACCGAAGGATCTCGCTAACCGCTCAACCGATCGGGTTCTCCTTAACAGGGTAGATTCTCATAGGTCCCGGGAAGGTTTATAACTATTTTGGGGGAGGGTATCACCACCCTCCCAAGATAAATCACAAAGAGAGTTCAACGAAACATAAACGTCAAAAAAAACATTTAAAGTGCCCCTAGAGGCCTCTAGGGGGCGTAGCTGCTAGTGACCTAAAAAAGTGGCATTACATTCTATTAAATGGAAAGACGATGTAAAACAAATTGTTCTCACCTCCAAAGCTGGGGAATTCAGGAGAGTATTCATGGATAGAGTTACATCTGCAGCATGGACACTATTGTGATAAGGAACATCCTAAATATAATTATATTGGACACTATTCTGATAATGAGAGTGGATATAGTAACATCTGCAGCATGGACACTATTGTGATAAGGAACATCCTAAATATAATTATATTGGACACTATTCTGATAATGATATAGTAAAATATGCAGCAAGTTTACTATTGTTTCAAGCAATTTAGCAAAGGCGTGCCGTAAGGGGGTGTCAACACTCCCTAAAAATTTGAATTCGTAAGACATGCCTTTCCCCTTTTTTCACATCCACATGGTAAATCGCTGTGCACCGCCACTGGTTAAGAGACTTTTCTAGGAGAATCAAATATTTCAAACCAGTAAACAAAATCAACACAAAATAAAAATGTTACCTTTAGATAATGATCTTCTAAAGTTAAAAGTAGGGAAACTAATTTTTCAGCAGGTATTTGAAAGATTGACACCAGTTCTCGATTCTAAACAGAAAATAATAATAGTTGAGCAAACTAATTTTCCTCAGTGAGGGATTTTTCGATTGCTAATTATCTTTGCACTGCTAGTTATATATCTACGCCATCTCATCTGCTGGCTTAAAGATTTGGGCACTTTCATTGGTGCTTTACGGATTGGTACAAACCAGCAGTCTAAAGTGTTGTAACTTTTAAACAAATAATTTTAATCTGCAGAAGGGTTATATATCTCTGAATTTTCTCACATAAATGTTATTTTCTTGGAGCTTAATAAAACATATAATAGCATTTTAAAAAGTATTATCCAAAATTTGTAAGAAAAAAGATTTTTAGACACTATTATAAAAATAACATAATCACAGATATATTACAAGTACATTAAAAAATGCTTTAAAATTTTAATTCAATCTTTTCATGGATATATCTCTTAAGTTGAAGTATATAAAATGTTTTTTCTTATTTTCTCTCTCTAAGATTTCAAGTTATAAATTATTCTTTCATTTCCTAGAAAAAATTTAAAATAAACCAAACAACTTATAAGTACTTTTTGTATTTTATTTTTATACAAAAAAACTTTTGACCTATATAACTTTAAACTGACAAAGCAAATTCAAACAATAATCCTAAAATACACTTAATTTTTTTCTTACAGATTTTAAACTTTAAAATTTAATTTTAAGAAGACTTTTAAAATGATGTGTTTCTTTACGTAGTGAATCTTCTATATTTTCTTTTTGTCAGTTTGTTCAAATAGGTATCTGGTTTACCTTGAAAATGGTGTAGGTAACTGCAGTTAAAGGCCGTAGATTGGAATATTGTGACACCTAAAACACAAAATAAAAGTTAAAGAAAAGAGTTTCTTTATACTAGATCTAAAATTTTTCTAAAAAGCTTACTTGTGAAAATACTAAGGCTCGGCAGCCGCTTTCCGACCGCCTCTAAGCCCCAAGAAATAAATCAAATATGACAATCCCTCTTTTTAATCTTTTTTTCAAAATATCAAAATGGGTTTCAAGTTAAGGCTTAATCGCGGCAAACACGTGGCTGCCGAGCCCTCAAAAACACTACTTACTTTGAAGATATCAGTGCCCCACTGGTCCGTACCATCGAAAATTTCACCTACAAGAAAATTAATTAACAAAAGGTTGACAAAAAATATTATCATCAAAAGTTTACACCTAAGAATTAATTTTAAAATATCTAGAATTTGTTGTTTATTCTAGTTGCATTATTCATTGAAAGTATAATAAAGCCCTTTAAATTTGTAGAGGAATATTTAAGAATATCTTATCTTTAGCTTTATCATTTTTACCATAAATATAACTACAAATCTCAAAAATATCCAATAAAATTAGAATCAAACATGTATATGCAGACTACTTAAGTTATAAACACATAGAAAATTGCTTTTTTTGCATATACTAATTGGTAATTAACAGAAATTCATCCTTTTGTACAGAAGTATTGAAGAACAGACCTTGAAATGAGGTGTGCTAATGAAATTGAAATGTTTGTTACTCACCTAATTGTTGTTCAAATGGAGTATGAACACCATATCTAGGTAACCCTGAGCTTGTTTGAACACTATAAAAAATAGGAGAAATCAATAGGTACATAAAATTCACTATGTAATAATATGAAATATCCTACAATAATATTATTTTAAAATCATTGTTTTTAAGTATAATAGACATATTTGGGAATAGCTATGCTTACATTAAGGTTTAACAGGTGTTTTAGTGCTGTTAGCAGGAAGGGACGTAGAAGGGAATTTAGAAGTTTCTTAAAATACAATATTCTTTCTTAAATTTTATTTGAATTTAAAACTAATCCATGATACCTGTTAGTATGGTCGAGGGACTTGTTATTGACCCCTGTAATGATGGACATCACTTTATTACTCTCCTCGCCCTCATCCGCCTCGTCAATGCCGCCGCTGCTACCGCCACCACCGCCATCAGCTACCATATCAGCAACCTTGACCTTTTTATCGGCCAGCTGCTCACCGCGCACATCAACCTCTTGGTCCTTGTCTAAATCAAAATAGAATATCAAAACTGAGGTACTTCAACATGAAAAAAAGACACTAAGAATATTTTTACATCCCTTTAAAGTGAGACTAGTAGATAATCTTTAAAAAATCACCCCTACATTAACAGACAGAAATTCTTATTATATCTTTATCTTGGATATTTTTTATAAGTCTACTCTCTAATAAACCATAGAGGTTTGGGATGAACTATGAACAAACATCCCTATTACAGTGTATACTTATCTTTAACCTCAGTCATGGGATCTTTTGATTTCGATCTTCAATATTTGATAATAAAAGATCCAGTGACACTCAGTTGAGATATAATTTTCCATCGCGTACAATCATGACACTGTCATAGGGATGGAATAATCTATCACTTTAATTTTAATTAATAATATTCTTTCAAAAATGTCATGGCGTGTAAAGGGTTTTGCCATTGGGGTTTACACTCCCCTTAAATCAAAATTGAGGAGAGCTGTAGGAGTTATAATACTGTATTACAGTCAAAAAAGGGGTGTTATTTTATCGTGCGCATGGTTGTATTTCATCCCTGTACATGATAGCTCTATGTTTGAATGCTAGCGGCTACACCTAGGAGAAGCTACCCTGTAAAGGAGAACCATACCGGTTCAGCAGTTAACGATATCTTTCGGTACAAACAAACAGACAAACATCCTGTTACTCTTTTATAAGGGTTTACCTAAGAATGTGCTGCAAATATATTCCGAGACTTGGTTTCCAGATTTAGACTCGGAGAAATGGCTCAGCTCTTTGTTCAACATTCGTTTAAACTAAAAATAAAACCTTTTAATATAAACTACTCACAGTCTATTGTCCGCGGGTACGTATACAAAAATTGTATGTTTGATTACTTTTTACATTAATTAAGTTTATGTTGACAAAAATTCTTGGTAAAAACTTAAAAAGAGAAATTTTGAAACAAAATGACTAAATATAAATACTTAAAATATGGTTTAAAAAATAAATAAGTACGTTATTGACATATAAGTACATTAGAGAGTAGATATTAAATTAACTATTAATAAATTTGTTTATAAAGAAAGTACGAGTTATAAAATATAATAATATTTAGATAATATATTTTGTTTGTAAAATATTTATAAAAATTTTAGTAAGATTTCATGTATAATAATTTTAATAATGTTATAAAGTCTGAGATTATCAATATTTCATCATGTCAGTGGTTATAGGATACCGATATATGTACATTAGTTTACAGTAGCGACGCTACTTTAAAGCTAGAATCTGTTCATCTAACAGTAGGTACTTTTAAAAATTCAACCCTGACATAATTTTTTTTTACTTTTTAGGAACTTTCAAATGTGAACTAATATACTTTAAACATATAAGGACACATAGAAAAATAGTTTATCTGCTACCTATGGATATTATTGTTCTTGTTGCTGATAATATGTAAATATAGAACATTACATTTTGCTATTTTTAAAACAGGTTTTCTTGGGTTTCATAAAAAAACATAACCACATTATCTTTTTGAAAGGTAAAGTATTATAATTAAGATGCATAAACAAATGTATAATATTGAATTATTAGTTTAAAGTTAATTTCTTTTCAACTTATAATGATTTCCTTTCAAAAATAAGTCTCAAAAGTTAGTTTTAAATAAAAAGAAGAATATTCTTAGAATCATATTAATTCCTCTAAAAGCACCACTTTTGATTTATTGTGAACTGAATTTATTTCCTTAGATTTGTTTAGATTTAATTAAACCATTTGATTCGGTGATGTTTTTAATTCATGTTGACTACCTTTGTTTGTTTTATAAATCTAATCATGGTATGAACCTCTCTAGGTTCCACCTCTCCCAGAGATATCAATGAACACTTTCTACACCCACAAGATGGGTCCCTGGAGGCGCAGCCCTTCCCAAGGCCTCCAGATGGCGGGTCATCCTGATGACTAAGGTGATGCTGCAGCTGTTTTGTTATTGATCTGCGACCATGATGGTTGTTGATAGCTGGTGTATGCTGCTGGCTCTTGGATGCAGGAGTGGCCTGGTTGGACACCTGCGAGTGTCTATGGTGGTTGAGGTGATGGAGAGGCGGATGGTCGACCCCACCGCTGTCCTCTCCGCGTCGGTCAGATTCTGGAGATTCACTGTGCAATCAAAATTCATAATTCCATGTCAAAGATTCATAGAATTTATTACAAATTTTCTCTCTAAATCAACCCAACGGTTCTCTCTTTCTCTTTTTTGCTAATCTCTCTTTCTCTCTCTCTCAACTTTATCTGACATTTATCCAAATATTGAATTCTATATTTAACTCTAAACATAGAAAATTTTAGTGTAAGAGTCTGGTAGTTAATGTGACTTTGCTAGGCTAAATATCTCAATTAAAGTTTGTTTAAAAGTGATATATTAATATAAATATCAGGTAAAAGATTTTATTTTAATTACACTTTATTTTTAAATATTTTTCAAATAAGAGGATATTCTAATCTGTCTTTAATTTTCTATGGAACCTTACTACTATTTTGGGAGCTTGAAACTAAAACTGAGTAAAAATAAGATTAGCAAAGTTTTGCAACTGTGTATATACTGTAGAATACAGGAACAAAGATAAATATGCTCAAATAAAGTACAACACTGGCTGACGAAGGTTAACATTGTATCAAGGACGTCCAAGCTTTTTTATTTGGTGGGTGGTAAAATGTAAAAAAATTTAAATTCATTTGGGGGAGGGGGGTAATCTTTATATAATATAATCAAGGACGTCCAAGATTCCCCCCCCCCCTCCTTTGGACGTCCCTGCATTGTTTGGTAGTTTATCTACCTTTCAATAAATTTTTTTAAAGAGCAGGGTAACATATTAAAAATTTTAGGTTCAATCAAACAAGCCAAATAATATGAACAAATAAAAACTAAGCTCTAATTTCTTCGATGATTCCTTCGCATAGCTATGATCGTATAAGGGCACATTAATTACTTTATTATCTGTGCTTATCTTTTTTTCTAGAACTTTTATTCTTTTCCTTATAAAAGAGTACAGAGTTAGAAAGTCAATAAAGTAGTTTTTTTTGTAGCAATGCTATTCTATAACTCGAAATGTCCTTCCGTCTGTCTGTCTGTCCATCTGTCTCTAACATTTTAGGAAAATGTGGTTTTCTCGACTCCTATTCAAGATAGATATTAACATTAGAACTCAATTCCTATTGTTTTTAGGGTTGATTATATGTAGTAAGAGGCAGGTAGCTTTATTACAAGATAAAATGTTTTATGAAATTATTTTTAGCGATTATATGCATATTACTTATTTTCTGTTATTTTGTAAGTTTTTAATATTTTGTACTTCGCTTCTGATGGATGTTGCCATCCTTGTTTTTTTTTATAGTTTTTCTAAGAACCTTTGTACATTTTTTACCCCGAGTAAAAAGCAATTTATTAAATGTAAAGAAAACCCATTAAAATGCTTTCATAAGGAAAATTTGAATATGAAATGTGTACATCAATCAAATTCTCAGCCCAGTTAAAGTTTTTAAAAAAAATTTGCATACTCTTTTTAAATATCTTACTAAATGCATATTTCTGCATATAACTTCTATGAGGAAGTTAACATTTTAAATAATTTAGATCAAAACTTTTTAAAAACATTTTCTTCATTCAAGAAAAAACATGAAAAAGAATTAGAAAAGAAAATTGTTAGAATAAAGACACACATCTAAATTTACTAATTGTGGGTATCTTTTTATGCCACCCCCAAAATTACTTATATTTTGAAAAAGTCTAAAAAAAGATTTAAAAATGTCTGAACTTTTCTCCCTAATATTTTTGAAGAAAAACAACAACTTTGAATAATGATATGAGAAATATTATATTTATGATTCAGCTGTCTAAATATTCCATCTGGCAAATAAATCAGAATAGATATAAAAACATGATGTGCAGAGTCTGAGAGAGAGAGAGAGAGAGAGAGAGAGAGAGAGAGAGAGAGAAAATGAAAATATAAACAAATGTTGAGGCGGCTGTTTTGGGGCAAATAAAGTTTTTTTTTTCAAAGCTCAGCTTGTCTCTATACTGTTAAGACTTTAAAAATTTATATTAGGTAAAGTCAAAAGTAAGGCAATGATAAAAATATCACATAACAATTTAAAACAAACTAAAAAATTTAAGAGAATTAAAAAAATGCCATTAAGAAAAACATGTTTAACACCAATGACAAAAAATGCCAAGGTGAGAAAAGAAGCCGTTTAGAACACTTTTTTTGTTTATTATAAATTCCCTCTTCTTAGATAAAATTTAAATTTTAGCCTTTGATAATAAATCTGCTATTGCCCTTTTCAATAGCATAAACAATCATTTAGAATTGACTCACCAGGAGTTAGAATATCAACACATCAAATCAAATATAAAAGATATGCACTGGGTTTGTTTGTTTCAGGAAAGATTTCTCCATAAATTACCTTGTCAGTGGGTATCTGAATTTATTTTTATAATTTACAAATGGCGGCATAAAAACATAGTATAATCGGCTATAGACACCATCAATTTTTTTGTTGTTGCAAAAATAACCATGGCAGTGATGCTACTCTATAGCCAATTCTCCGAATCTAATTTCTTTGAAACCAACCACTGCACTGTTTGAAAGCAACCACTGTTTGAAAGGTATCAAAGATAGTCAACTTACATTGCTGCCTTAATCCAAAGAGCTGGTTGCAAAAAAGCACTTCATAATAATAAACAATTTACATTTGATTATGTAGACCGAGGATTAAATGATTAATTTATTCCCATTTAATGACATGGCAAAACCGTGTGACAGAGTATATATAGGCAAAATATTTTATTTTCATAAGTATGATGGTAGTTTCAGGTAAATACAATTGACAAAATGCGTTTGACGCCAACACCATGATTAAGAACTAAGAGACATAAATATGACAACTAAAACAATAAATTGTTACACATTTTTCACCATTAAAAAAGGTCATTGATACAGTTTTTCTATGTCGTATTATGCAATAACACACTTTGATTATTATCCATGAAAAACAGTTTTTTTCTTCAATATTCCTATAAACGGATTAACTACCTTTCATTTATTTTGTGGTGCTTTCACCTAAAGTACCCTGGTCAACACTGATAACCCCCTCTCATTTTAAAATAAATTGAACCTCTTAGAAAACCTTTTTTAAATTTAACGGGAAAGGTGTACTTTGTAAAATCGCCAATTAAAAAAAAAATTACCCCGCAATTTACATAAAAAAAAATCTATTATTTGATTGTCAGAGTGCAAAAAGCGATCCTAGCTTGTGTAGTAATTATAATTGTAATAAAGCTTTCATATCCAGACTGCGACCTGGTGTTCACTCATTAAATGATTAATGGATTAAGTACTTAGAAGTGTATTATTGTATTAACAGTATGTGTTATGTACATACGTAATAATAACAGCTAAAATTATCCTTATATAAAAGTAACAGGATGTTTGCTGAAGGATCTCGCTAACTGCAACCTCCACCCTCCAGAGAGAAAGCAGCCTTAGAAGAAAATGACATACTACCAAATTGAAAGTTGGGGTGGTCCATCATCCCCCTCCTTAAATGCATCAAGGGGCGTAGTCACTAGTATTAGAGTAGAATAAGGTACGAAATAAAAACCATTCTCAAAGGAATTTAAAACATATTTACTCACTCAAGATTAAAAACTCAATCTAATAAACTTTAATGGTTTTATAAATTTGCCCTGAAAGTTTAATATTTTTTCATATAATATCTATTTTATCAAAGTGTTAAACAAGAAATATTTAATAAGCAAAGGAAAATATAAATTTCTCTATGTTAATAATGAATTCCTAGCTTTTCCTACAAAATAATTTCATTAAACTTTTAATGAAAATTTAATCCTTTAAATATTCTAACAACAATGAAGTAATTGCTAAGATATTAAAAGATTTCTAATATTCATTAAAACATGTTTAAAAGGAAGAATATTAAAATTCTTATAGGAACTTTGAACTGTTGATTACAATTTTTCAAGTTTATTTGTTGTTCTCTCTAAAACAAGATAGCAACAAATCAAACAGTCGTTTAATATCATATGAGGAACAAGTGAAAAACAAAAATATACCTTTTTAATAGTTTGAATGTTAAAACTTGAAATTATCAAAAAGTATTAATTGATAAGATAATTTTTACACTATTAGCTCTCATGTAAGGGCCACCTTTTTCTAAACTGTCACCGAGAGTTTCCTCATGTTTATCATGGAATTAGTGCAGTTTTTAAAATCATTTTAAATCTTTTACAAAAGAAAATTTATTTCGTGTATCAATTATGATAGAAATTAGCATGGGAAAATATAATTGATTAATAAATCAATGTTCAATTTGAGAGTTATAATTTTTCTAATTTTTTTTATGAAAATATTTTTAAAACCCTGGTAATGTGTATGTTTATACTGGGAAGTGACAAAACTTTGACAGGATATCATCTCTCATAGATAGAAAAATTGCGCACAATAACAAAGCATTTTTATACAACAAATTTCGAGTACTTTAATAGATAATGAGATGATGATAACAATTGAATAGGTTGGTTCTATTATTACAAGAATAAATTATGACAATAGGTCCCATTGTTTTTCTTATAACAAAAGGTCCAATTTATCAATAGATTTATTTAACCTGCTTTTCATATGTAAATTTAAAAAAATTGTTTCTAATAAGATTTTTTTTATAGTATTATTTTATTAAACTATGAATTTCCTAAGTTTAGAAGTAGATTTCTTTCTCTTAGTTCTAGCACACCAAAGAATAAAAGGACAAGCTAAAGAACTTTGATTGCCTCTCTCTTCCATATTAAAACAACTAATTTTCACCCATTGTTTATAAATTAAGTCTTGCAGTTTTATAAATTTCAAGAACTTTTCACTGATACAGTTTTGTTTAATTTCATTTTTAAATTGATTTTGATTTACACAGAATATACATTTAATTTAGAAGCATTTACTTTACATCCATAGGATGGAATTAAACCTTAGTTGTAGGGGTTCCACTTGAAAGCGCAAATCTTAATACTTTTTTAAAGTGATTTCACTAAGGTTTCAGTTTTTGTTGTTTTTCAGATGGTGCAAAACATTCCCGGAGAGTGTTTAAGTAATCAGGATGGTTCTGTTATTTTCAGGTTGAATGTGTGGCCAGCTGGAAGGTGCTGGTAGTTGGTCAGGTACAAGTATAACCAGGAGACAGGTACAGGTTTAGAAAATTTGGCACCACAAGCGGTATTCTTCCATTTTATCAGTTTAATACATTTTTACTTTGATTTAATCTAAATTTTAATAATATTTAAACAGTTTGTTTTGTATTGAATTTTGACAATGACTAAAATGTGCACTGCACCCAGAGTTGAATCTGTGACAACTAAGAACAATTTCTGTGTTAACTCTCCAATGCAGATGTAATAACTAAATACAAACCCTTACCAAATTAACTAAATTTTTAAGACATTTTCTCAATAATTAAGATAATAATCTTATGACCTATGTTAAAAAAATAGGTAGCCTCATAAATAATTTTTTGTATTTACTATTAAGTTAGTTAAAATTCTAAAGTTCATTTAAATTTCTCAAATGTTAAGTGTAATTTCTAATTGATAATATTTATTTCAAACCCATTCATTGAATGAACATGATATCCATAATTAATTAAAAGTCCAATGATGATAATTGACTAGTTGTAATTTAAATGGAATCCTGTATAAAAATGTGTAATACATACTAATATTATCTGCTTGTATTTCCAAGTATACAAAAATGAGTTTACAGTGCTAGAGATATGAGTAGGGAGTGTGACAACCCATTCACACCAGGGCAGATAAAATATTTATCTTTACTTAAACTGAAAAAAAGCAAATTAAAATTAATAAATGTTATTTAATTTTATGTATGCTCATTGAAATTAATTACAAATATTTGAAAATTGATTTAGATATTCTATGTTAAATCTTAGTTAAACAGACTTTAATGCAAGATTTTTAAAAAGTGCAAGGGTAATATTTGAACTTATTTACTTGGACTAACTTAGAAAATAAAGCAAAAAGTCTAATTTTCATCAACCTAACTGATTCATGTTACAAGATTTTTTCTTTTTTCTCTCCCAACATGACATGTCATATTCTACACAATTTATGTTCAACTCTCACAGATACAAGTAAATATTTTAGTTTCTTTTCATAGAAGAAAAATATAAAAAAAATTTGATATAATTAAAGTTAAAGGGTGTGCAAAAAAATGCGGACATTTTTAAAATTAAAATTGCGCAGCTTGTGTTAATAGTAGAAAAATGTTAAGATTATCGTTAGAACCGTTAGGAAGTCTATTTTTTGGAAATATAAGAACGATTCCTCTGCTACATATAGTTACGGAGCTACGTGTTAAAATGTCCCAACTGATGTAAAACTTGACTTGCGAGTAAATCATTAAAGATTAAATTAAAGGGTATGCAAATAAAAATACGTACATTTTTAAAATTCTAATTGCTCGGCTTGTGTTAATGGTAGAAAAATGTTATGCATACCTATGGAATCGCTATAAACTCTATTTTTTGGAAATATAAGAACCATTCATGTGCTACGTATAATTTATGAGCTATGTGGTAGAATGTCCCAACTGACTTAAAACTCAAAAAAAAAATTCCACTTTTCTCACATTTATCAATACAGCTCCTAAACTAAAAATAGCACAAAAATCGTACTTATAT
>LS042053.1:21808-33199 GCA_900241095.1 Acartia tonsa | reverse complement strand
CCCCGCCCCCCCCCCCCCCGCCCCCCCCCCCGCCCCCCCCCCCCCCCCCCCCCCCCCCCCCCCCCCCCCCCCCCCCCACCTCCACCTTTCCATGTTAAATAAATCATATTATAATGTACAAAAACATCTGAACATTATTATCTTACACCCGATTTTAAATTTTATTCTGAACTTTAAAGAATAAAACCTCTTGTCTGGGCAAGCATAAGCGGATAAAAAAACACGAACGAGATTCTCTGAGTAAATGTTTGTTTGTATGTGTGTGTGTGTAAGATTTTTCTATGCTTTAGATAGGCTTCAAGCAAGCAAAAACATCATGAGACGTGGAAGCCTTTACTTGGAAAACACACTCTTTCATGTATCAAGACTGTTTTGTTGCAATACTAGCTTTTATTCTTCAGATCCAAAATGAGAATGAGTTTTTTGTTATAATTTTTTTCATAATTATAAAAAGATTTTACACATATTTAAATTTGCACAAAAAGTGTAATGTTAGAAAACGGAATACGATACTACTTTGGTAGCGAAGACACTCTATAATTTACCTGAAAGGTATAATGAACAAGCAAAATAAATTGAAATAACATTTGGGATGCAGATAAAAAGGTCGCAATTCCTTTCCAGCCCAACCCTCAAATGCACTGATCTCACAAAAATTAAATTATTATTCTAGTTGATCATTTAATATTGGTCGTTAAGTTTGTTACAAGAAAGAGAATATCACAAGAATGTTTAATTTTAAAATTAAATGTGATAAAAGGTTCGCAATTTTTGGAATGAATCTTTCTTGTTTCTTAGCATAATATATGCTAAATCTAATATACAGAGAAAGTATTAAGCTTCAAACTTTTTTAATCTTTAAAAAGAACATTAAAACGTCAATTCTCATAAAGAAGTACTGACAGTGCATTGTGTTAGGTAGGGGTGAATTTAATTTTCATCATAGGTATTATAGAAATTGATCGCGGATTGAAATATAAAAAAATTAGTATTTGATTCATACTATTGTTCTTTTGCTTTAAGTGAATGATTTTTATGTCTCAGAATTTTCATAACCGGTTTTAATCAACCGGAAATTAATCGGATTCGGAGCCCTACTGGAAAACCCTAAATCTTTGTCAGTTCTAAAATTTTAATTTGTTTACAAACCCAAATAAAAAAGATTCTCTCTAAATTTATATTTACATTATATGAAACTTTGCTAATATGATGCAATATAAATAAAAAAATATGAATGAGAATGTTCATTAAAGCCAAGCCTTTTATAAATATTTATATAGTTTTCAAGGTATATTTGGCGTATGATTTATTAATTGAGTAGCTATGCTAAAAATATTTTGGTTAATACATCAAAATTAATTTTTTTATAGAATAATGAGAGTCTACGGCTGATGATATAAAAGCTTTGCCCTTAATCCTTCCATTAAACTAACAGGATCTATTTGTGCCTGTCTTTGTGTACCGAAGAATCTCGTTAATCACTGAATCGACATGGTTTTCATGTAAAGGTCCAAGGAATGTTTGGGGGAGGGTATCTTCAACCTAACTGTAAAAAATACCCCTCCCCCCAAAAAAATAAAAAATGAGACTAGAGGCTCTAGAGATGTAGTCGCTAGTAAAAAAATCATCACACCTACACTATAATAATGATTTACCTGTATAGAAAGCTTTCTCTCCTGTGAGCGTGATTATGGGGTAATATCAAACTTGGCAGTGCCTCGCAGCTACCTCTCTCGTCCAGGCTATTGCTAAAAATAATTTATTTATATAAAAGTAACTATGTGTCTATCTGTCTGTTTGTACTACAGGATCTCACCAACCGCTGTTAGGTTCTCCTTTACAATGTAGCTTGTTATATATCCTGGAAAGGTTTTTAACTATTTTGGGAGAGGGTACCACAACACTCCAAAGAGAAATAGCCCTAGAAAAAAATCATTACTAAAGTTTCAAAAATGCTACGCTATTAGTGTGAGTATATA
Source organism: Acartia tonsa (assembly GCA_900241095.1). Lineage (NCBI taxonomy): Eukaryota > Metazoa > Arthropoda > Copepoda > Calanoida > Acartiidae > Acartia > Acartia tonsa. The sequence goes on along the minus strand of LS042053.1, from coordinate 31,220 downwards.
TTTCTGTTTATTCCAAAACTTTTAATCAACTTTTCAATATTTGACATTTAAAACTGTTGAATTACATGAATAAATTATTACAGATGGCTTATATTTTAAACTAACTGTTTATTTTTAGATGAATCATAGATGTAAATAAAATACTTATTTTCCGGAAAATATGTGTAGAATTAAATTTTCAAATAATTTCTAGTGATTTTAATCTATATCATAATCTTATTATTTTGATCATAATTAAATGCGTGAAAATTATAAATTATAATTGTCTTAAGAATAATGTAACACCCGGTTTGCTTGAGCCCATGTAACAGAACCAAGAAATTTGAAAGTACTTTATAAAATTAGCCAATCAACCCCCGCTGTTGTTTTCGTCTTAAGTGCTACACTTCAATACTTTTAAAAAGTTAATGAAGGGAAATGAAAACAAGAATAAAAACTTTCAATACTTGCAAGTTTTTTTTTTATACGAAGTCAATAAATAAAAAAAATAGATGGTTGAATAGTTATTTACAGCATCGTATTATATTTAGTTTGGGCGGACAGCGGATCTTCATTATTCACTATGGCACAAAGCCGGCTTTAAATCAGATGAAAATAATTGGATCTTGAGCTATACTGGAAAAGGAAGAAAAGAATTAATGGTTCTTTGTGCCTTAAATTTAAACGTTAAAAAACAAGCAATGCCTAAGTTTGCAAAATTGAAAATTCGATGGAAAGGAAGACAATTTTTATCAGTCAATTGTTTTCATAGACATGATACTCCAGGAGACTCTAAAGGCTTGTAGAGTAGCCTCGCTACAAAAAAAACTATATTTTGCGTCACTATTCATTTATTTTTCCTACTTTTCTGTTGGTTACATTCTGTTTAAACTTTCTGTCCAATTTTTACGACAAGAATTATTCCAAAGATTTGTACTGTGTTTTTGGTGTAAATAATGATGAAATGTCGACAAAGTAAATTTTAGTAAAAGCAATAACCATTATAATTATGTGTATTGTGTATACTAAAAACATTAAAAATCATAATCACTTCTTTATCCAGACATTTCTTTAGAATATACAGAAAGTTAGAGCAATAAAAGGGTTACTTTTATAGTTTTTACCAGTGTTGTGGAGCCGGAAGCCGCCATATTTTGCTGGAGCCGTAATTTTCGTTAAAAAACGGCTCCGGCTACGGACTAGATAAATAAAGAGATTTTTTATAAACTATAATTTGGTAACTTTGTTTTGTCATGTGCAAAGGCCCCTGTTAAGTTTTAAAGTCTATTTTTATCGAAATTGAACTTTTAAAACCTTCAAAAGTCAAAAATAGACGTGGGAAAAAATATGTCGAGTTTTTCTTGATTTTAGGTCGGAGCCGGAGCCAAATCCGGAGTCGGAGCTGGATCCGGAGCCGCCATCATCACAGACGGCTCAGCGGAGCAGGAACCGGAACCGGAGCCGCACCAAAATCAAACGGCTCCGCAACGCTGGTTTTTACCTCCCAATTTGATTATCGTTATTTACGAATAATGAAATACAAAGCATTATTTTGCTGTACATAAATGTGAAAATATTTATGTTGGTAATAAGTTTTGGTTGATTCTGATATTGTATAAAAACATTGTCAGAGCTCGGGTCACGCAAACGTATCCTACTCTACCATTTTCTTTGTCTCATTTTCTTCCAGGAAAAAAATAATATTTTTTTCGCGGGTATTTTATCCAATTGAATCACAAATGTAAAGCTTATGACAAGTAGATTAGATTAGTTTAGATTTGACATTGAATTTACTGGAGATAAATTTAGAATAAAGCTTTTTATAGTGGCTACCATTGGTCAATTTAAATGTATACTGGCCTCACATTTGTAATTTAGTCTGTGTATTGGCCTATCATTGGTCATTTGTATTGTATACCGTTATCTTTTTAAAGGCAATATAAAGAGCTTCCTATAGAATGTATATACAAAATGGGAATAACTAAATACCTAGACACAACATTTACTTTATTGGTTTCAAGTATTTATCTTGTTGGATAGGTGTATCATTAAATATCTTTAAAATGTTTTTTTTTTATATTATTAGAGAAAAATATAATTTACATATCATCCATGATAGCTTACTTATACCTTTATCGTAGATAAACATACAAAAAAATGGGAAATGTGCAACTGTATCTCTGTCTCGAGATAACCCTCCCTACTCTTTTTCAATCAAATTCAAGCTTATTTTTATTTCTTTCATGGAATCATGGAAGTTTTTAAGATAGCTATGTGATCAAAATACCAATGACCTTAATTTATTATTTTTCCTTAACATCAACACATTTTTTTTTTAACACAGTGTTCTTTCTATTCCTGATTGGTGCATTTAATCAGAATTGTCTTGGGAAACATTTTATTTCCACAATTTATGGGACTAACAAATCAAAGTTGGTCTTTTGCTGAAATTGTTCCATAGATTTATAATTAAAAAGTTAAAAGATAAAGGATATATTGTAATTGAATTGAATCTTGTATTTCATGTATTCTAGTATATAACGTAGTAGTTTTATTTTGTCTATAGCTTTCGATAAAATGAACAGATTAAGTTATCCATTTAAGGAAAGCTTTATATAGACAAAGGGAGATTTTAGGCTATTTTGTTTTTAGATTTAGGTCTAGGGATGGCTTTAGGTTATTCATCTGCCCCAATAAAATGAAGAGTTCCTAGTTGCTAGGGGAGCGCAGCCGCTAGTGTATTATATAAGTAAAAACCGGCACAATGTTTTCAAAATTCATAGTGATTTGGGTGGGGGATTTATTGTGGTCATGTCGTTGGAGATTTAACAAAAAATCTTACCAAATTTCTAAATCATATTGAGTTGGACAGCTAATCAAGCGGTCAAATTTGATTTTTCTTCGAGTTAAACTCATATTAATTTTGTAGTTATATTTCACTTAAATTAAATATCAATCACTTGTAAAGCAATAATCTGAAACTAAATTTGATTTTCTAAGAATTTCTTTATATAGTATTTTTTCAAGAGAGCACTATAATTGTAACAGTACAAAAAGATAAAATTAATTTACAAAAAAAATATTTGCAATTTCAATTGAAAGATAACAGGAATCATTATTTGCTGTGCAATATAAGTAGGTCATCCTTAATTTAAATATAGATGATTAATTTCTATAAAATTTCATGGACAAATTTAAGAAACATATGTTTGATAACAATTATAGTAAAAATTATTTTTAAGAATAGAAAAAATTTTAAAAAGCGATATTTGTCTATGTAAGTATAACTATCATTTGGCTGTATGTCCGTCTGTCAGTAATATCAAGTTTGTGAATAAACAGTCGTTACAAAGTTTGTCACTGCAGTTTATTTCTTGAGTTTAAGTTTAATGTTCTATTCTACAATGTGTGGTGTATTTTTCTTTAGAATATTTATCCTACAATTCGGTCTTTGATATTTCGTATTGTCCTTACAATATTAAAGGGTAAATTACTTTAAATATCACAAATAACAATATTTTTTATTATCTATCAACTTTGGAATTGACATTTAGTTTTTTTTTCCATGAATCCAAATTTTTCTTTGAAATCAAACGTAACAGACATAAATTCCTTCTTCCTACATATATTGACCAGGGATAAAGGGGTGTTGAAATGAATGTAAAAAATGCAATAAATATTTGCAATTGACAATAGAATTGCTATTAACATATCATCAGCATTATTGCGGTTGGGGGTTGGAATTCATTTTTGGAAGTCTTCCTAACTTGAGGAAATGGTTGGTTAAAAAATGTTATAAACGTGGCTTGATTTATCCTGAGGGAGTGAGGAGACAATGGACACTAGTCCCCAAAGTTTTAAAATAACGTTTGCTTATTCGATGGCTTAACAACTATGGGGACTTTATTAAATTTTGATTGGTTTATTCAATAAGATGAATGTTCAGACATTTCAACCACTTATTGAAATCTACAGAAGGGGTTATGTTGTGCATTAACATTGGGAATGTACATCATGTATCGGCCATTGTCTTATCCCTTTAAATCCCTGATCTTAGTGTACATGTGTGTAAAATTGAAGGGCAGACAACTTGCAACAGAGATATAAAGATAGGAAAATGGCAGATAAACTAATTAAAACCCCAAAAGTACAGCAAAACATTTGAGGCTCTTAAAGGAGCTATATGTACTTTGGAGGTATTGGAAAGATAATTTTTCTTTCATTTTCCTATCCCTGTTTTCCTGACTTTTGAAACTTTACTTTCCGAGGAATGAATGTATAATAACTGGGACAGGAATGTCCAAAGGAATGTACTGTACAAGGAAAATTAATGGATTTTTACTTCATATCATTCATGTCATTTCTTTTAAATTAAAATGCTTTAAGAGTTTTATAAAATAAAATAATTTCCCCTCTAATAAAACAAATCAAAATTAACATTAGAATCTAGTACTGAAACATTTTTGACATTGAGATAATAGTTTATTACAAATTATTACAAAATATTTTTTTTGTGGGGACTTTTAGTTTTACTAAGTTCATTTTCTCTTTCATTTATATAAAGATATTTGAACATAACAAATACTTATCTTTTTAATAAGTGTAAAAAACGCTATAACATGTAATTAACCTTGCAAAATAAGAAATAGAATATATTCCAAATGTGTGGTTAAGAATGCGGGAATTAATAGTTATAGAGATGACATGTATTTAAAAATGCAAATAGAAAAATTTTACTATCAACTCATCGTCTGTCCTTTTTTTCTGACCACATAATCACATCAAACATTTTTTGATAAAAACTTAATTAGAAACTAAATAAATTACAGTGTACTTTTAAAATTTCATTTAAGTAATAAATAGTAATTTATATATAATATAAATATGAAACAAATCACTTTTTTCACAATATATTTCCGTCATGATAAAGTAACAAATATTCTTTTACTGAAACAACTTTACTTTATCAAACAAGGTACAGGTGACTCAGAAATAATATTTACAAGACACTTGTGTCCTATTTAATCTAGTTGGCCTTTGTTATTTCAAAGTAAATTGTATCAAAATTGGATTTCCCATGTAACTAATGAGTAATGATTCACCGGGCTAATAATTTAAAGCACATGGAAAGTATAAAAAGTGATAGTATCCGCCTAATATATTGTACATATATATGTTTGTATAGACACTTCACCTCAAACTAAAGTTTATTTATTGGGCCGAGAGAATTAGCGTAGTATGTAGAAAAGCTGAAAAGAAAGCCGATTATTTGGGTGTAGTTTAAGTAGCATTTACAATATAAGATGCTTTGCAGTCCTCAATAGTTTAAAGTAGCAAGTTAATTCACCGCTCAATTTCAAATAAAAGAATATAACAAAAAAGTCTGTGTTTTGAAATTTTTCAAAGAATATTGATTAGAAATTAAATAAGAACACTTGTTTTAACTTTTAAGTTTAACATGATACGGAAACGAAAAAATTATATTTCCTGTTTTAATTTCATTGAACAATATCAGAGCCTTTTACTCTTTGACTTTTGCACAGCATTTGAAAATTAATTGAATTTATAATAAAAAAGGCATATTTTATTTATTAATTAACTTTAAAGCTACGTCCCAAGAGGCATCTGGGGCACTTGGGGGAGGTTAGGGGGGGGGGGGCGAGTATTTGCCCTCTCCATAAAATAGTTATAATCCTTATTTGAACATATAAGTAGTTATAGCAAGAGGGTAATCAGTCCCCCTCCCCCAAGTTTTTTTTCTCTCTTGTATTTTTAACTTTGTCTCCCATCCAATCTCCCCTTGCTTAATGCTTTTAACCTAGAAAGGACTTATCTTATATATTTAGTGTATTCAATATGATTAAAAATAGTTTTATATCTTTTAGAAATTATATAGAGATGTTAAATGAATGACAGTAAAAATATGGCCAAATGTATTAAACTAAATGTCATGCATTTTTATTCAGCTCAATGAAATGCATGCATTAGTCTTTTAAATAAAAACAAGGACGATTTTGTAACCAATTACTTGCTCAATAACGAGAAAAAGATTACTCAAATGGCTAACGGCATCTTTAATTTTACTTTCCTGGCCATTCAATATAGGATTATTAGAGTAGCTTTAATAAACGTTTTATTGCTTTTATGGAAAAACTAAATGAAGAAATGTAAAAATGTTTGACTTGATTCATTCTCTTAACCTCCTGGTAATCCTCTTTTAATTTTTTTCTGTGAGTTTGTTATTGTTTTGTTTACAAGTTTTTGCATTCTTACAGATGATTTCATCCCCCCACCAGCAACTTTTGTCAAATTCCTTTCATCTACTGTATACAAAGTGGTAGCCTAACCCATTCCTTCTATTTAAAATACCAAAGCTTCCCTATGACTTACTATGTGTATGTGTGTCAATAACCGGGAAATGGGATTTACTTGATTACAAATGATTACCTACGCTATACTTTTAGGAAAATTTATCATTTTAGACTGCTTTTTGCGAGAGGCTTTGAAGTTAATTAAAGATTTTAACCATTACTGTAAATAATATTTTATGGCATTTTTTTTTGATTTTGTCAACCTTTTCTTAAATAAGGTTGTTGGCAATTAGGGGATATGTATATATTTAATATATTTTGAAAGGAAAAGAAGAAAAGCCATGGGGCCTTATAATAAAATTTACATTTGTGGAGGGGGTGTAAAGACTTCTATAAGGCTTTGCAGGAAACTGCCTAAAGTTATAATTCCTCGTTGCTGTGCAAATAAATGACCTCTAACTAAGATTTCTAGGTGTTAATACTCAACAGTTCACTAATTATATTATTATACTTAGTAGGAAAGTTACGTCCAATTATCAATAGTAGATTTAGTAATGTATTTGTATTTTTAAAATAAATGTTTTATTATACATTTTGGTCCACAAAGCATTTTTAATGCAATCAAAATTTTTTATTATATCATTTTACATTTTGTTTACCGGAAAAAGTTAATTTGGCTTGTGAGTATAAAAATATATTATTTATTACCTTGTTTTTAATAACATCAATGATAGATAATATTTTCCTCTGTATCGTACAATTAGGATCGGTCCGTCCGTAACGGATAGCTCTTTTCGTTAATTTAGGCATGTTAGAATTGCCCTATCGATTTCAAACTTTGCCCGAAGATTCCTATAGGAGTTAGATACGATTTAGAAGGCAAGGCAACTTTATAATCGTTTCCAGAAAGTCCGTACGTTCATTTTAAACATGTTGTTTTTTTAACTTTCTTAACAACAAATTTGTATGTGATGAAATTATCCGATTGGTCTGATTTTTGAATACGGATTCCTAGGACAACAAAGTACATTGTCATAAGCGAAGCATCTCTATAATCAAGTCCTAAAAATGTAAGTATGTCCTTAAACAATATCCTGTATTTAAGCAGTTTTTCAACAGATCTATGTAGATTTATTGCTATATTCGATCCTAATGCTTATCTTAAAAATATGATGATAAATGTATAAGTATATATGTATAATCCAGACATCTACCTTGAACAAATGGTGGAGACCCTTTTCATTTGCTAGCAAATTGCTTTCTGTCCTTGTGTAGGGACGTGTTTTTATTTCCAACCATATTAACTGATTTAAAAAAATCCTGACTTACATATATCTAATGCCCCCTCTATTTTTTTACTTTTATAATAGTTATTCATCGCATCGTATTATAAATAGCTTTCCGCGGATATAGAAATGTACAAACATAAGATTAAACCAGGTTTTTCTATCCCCGAGATGCCAAAGGTACGGGCTAAATAACTGGTTTTAATCTTTTGACTGTACAGTTTTATATTCGTAGAAAATTGGATATAATCCAATTCTATACATATTTTTTCAGTATGGCTGAAAACCGGTTCTAATCTACCGGATATTAAGCTATACTTGAAATTGACTTACCCTTGTTCTTGATGAGGAAAAGATCCATGTCGTGGAATAACAATGCGAGGTAACTGTAGTTGTCGATTATGTCGATTGTGTCGTCGACCTAAAATATATGGGCATGTAATGATGTAAGCAAATCTTTATAATAAAGTAAAAGGAAGTTTGTCTGTCTGTCTGTACCACAGGATCTCGCTAACCGCTGAACCGATATGGTTCTTTCTTACAGTTTCTCATAGGTCCTGGGAAGGTTTTTGACTATTTTAGGGGAGGCTACCATGAGAAAATGCTAGTACTGTTTTAAGATATAACAGGGTTAAGGAACTCATAGTTAGTGTTTTCTACCCTAGAAATAATGAATTTATTTACAGCAAAAGTAACTTTAAGAGTTGTTTAAACAGATATATTTGATTCAAATCACCAAAAAATAAAAAGGACCGTTAATCTTCTCATGTTACTATAAGGTTTAAAATGAAAAATAAAAAATACAAGGAAGCTACTTTCTTACCTGGATTTTCATCTTCTTCCTTGCTGTCATCCTCTCCATCCTATATGAAAAAAAAGAGTTATTTTTTGCAGATTATCCTTAAAAAATTGAAATATCATATCAATATCATATCAGCCAATATCATCTTTTTTTTATTAAAGCCATATAGTCAACATAAACCCTAGGTAGTTTGTTATTTTGGCCGGTTTTTAGCTATTTTTCTTCTTTATATGAATGGATTAACTCCTACCAAACCTTTTAAATTCTTAATAATCATGGCTGAGAGAAAATAGCAACAATAACAAAAGATATCATAATCTTATTTATAGTCATTAAAATTATATTTCATGAAATAATATTCTACTTCCTGAAGTCAATAATTTTTGTAATGAAAATAACCATCACGTGATAATTCAATATAAAAAGTTGTAGCTGTCCTAGTTTTTATTACCCCTCACTAATATTGACAATTACTCACAGTTTACAATATCATTTTTATTACTCTCTCTTGCACAGTTGAGCAGCTGTGATTATTATATTAATTATTAATTTTTGTCGTGAAGGGGGAGTTCTGAGATTTACTTTTTTGTCATTTATCTTTAACATATAATCTGCCATACGAGATAAAAAAAAACATACTAGGGCCTATAATGAAACGGTCCAGAGAATAGGGACTATTATCTAGAACAGAATGCTGAACCAAGTAATAAAGATATGACAGATACACAGTAGTCAGAAAATGTAAGGATGTACAAATTAAAAAGTACAAGGGCAAATAACTAATTTTGCTAAAAAGTTGAATTAATGTTTGGTTCGCAACATTAGTAATGATACCTCTTTATAAAATTAGAATACTCGAAAAAACACATTAACCAAATATGGAATAAACAAGGATGACAACATCCATAAGTAGCGAAGCACAAAAAATCGTAGATGGGAATACGTACAGGTGATTTAAAAGGTTTTTACTAAAATCAAGAATAGATTTATTGGATAAAATAAATATGAAACCTTGTTTTATTTTGTATGATGAC
>LS042052.1:19514-37138 GCA_900241095.1 Acartia tonsa | reverse complement strand
TGTCCATAAACATTATCCTGTATCAAGCAGTTTTTCAACAAATTTACTCACAATTTTGCTTCGACTCTTATACATTTATATTCTGATTATTCAGTTCTGACACTATATAAGTGTTAATGTCCGTTTGTCCAACTGTATCAGTGCTTCGCTTTTATGGATGTTGTCATCCTTGTCTCACATACTATTACGAAAGAACAGAAAAACGAATTATGACGTAGATGCCAATTGGTCATTGGAATCATAAAGATCTTGCAGAATTTATGTTTATTAGTATAATGTAACCTTTACCACAAGCACAGACATTAAGAATTACAGATTGTGTTTTATGCCAAAAGTACCATGATTGAAGACTTAAAATTGATTGAAGTTAGATTTAGTTACACTTTAAAAGAAACTGCAAAATCTGGCGTTCACGCCGTTTGATTCATGAATACGTTTAAATAAATCTGTTCCATGTTTAGTTGGCCTTTCCCACTTTCCTTCGAGATTCGCACGCCCATTAAAACCCCTCTTGGTACAAGCGTCTTAAAAAATTATATCCTATTAGACTTTGTAAAAGAAATTTTTAGGTACATTTTGACCATACATTACTAGTCTATGAATCCCTGTGTAAATGGTTGTTGTGCTACTGCAACTTGCATTACACAATATTTCTATAAAAAAAGCTACTCTATAAAATAAATTAGTACTTATGTCATGAGATTCGTTTACGATTACAATTTAAAATATTTAAAGGAATCATATATACAATTAAGGTTTGTACTTTGACAACATAGAATTTGATAAAATTCGGAAATTTTGATATTATTTTAATTTTAACTTGGTTCTATTGGATATTTTATTCTTGTTTCCTATTAATTTGAAAGTGCAACCCGATGACGCATGGTAAGATATATATGAAACAATTAAAAAAACTTTTTTAATCAACTGACCTTGCCCTGTGTTCTGTGAATACATATTGCTTCTCCCCTATTCTCTATGGATTTGCTTTAACGCCAGTCACGAATGTATGATGTGATTGCAGTACAAGTTACTGTTATTTAATACCTATATTTGTGACAACTTTTATTTAATAAAATCTTCTAATTTTTAACATGTACAAAACGGCCTTCTGTATTGCATCAAGATTCATGACAGATCTATATAAGAAATAAACGTCTATAAATGAGATCGAATTCTCCAAGTATAGAGTGTTTCAAACTCATAGTGCTTCAATAATCCCTATAAACTTTCATTGACCAGAACAATAAGACCCATTATTCTACTTTTAGCATCAAAAATTCAGTTTTTTAAATTATGTTGCTATTTGAATAACATTAAAATATTTGATTTATATTCTTAAAACAGAAAACTTAAATTTATATTAGTTATAGTAAATCTAAGAAAACTTAGTTTTAATATAAATTGATTCTTGCAACACTCCCGTAATGTGGTCAGATATTAAACTAAACATTTTAACCCTTTCAGGACAATAATTTCTCTTTCAAAAAGAGACAAAATCCGTAAAGGAGAAACTCAATCAATTCTACTAAAGAACATTAAGAAATATAGAGTAACAGCACCTAAAAGAGAAAATATTTAGATTTCAGCAAAAATTTGAGTAAATATGTCATTTAATAGCTTAAATACAAGATATTTCATTTGGACATACTAACGTCATGGTGATAGGGCAACTATGTAAAGCAATGATAAAAATAAAGATTTTTACTTTGACTTCATTGCAGGACATAACAGCTTCAAAAATTTTATTGTCGATTTTGAATTTAATAGGACAATTCTAATATGCCTGAATTATCCCTGTAAGGGACGTACGGATGGACAGACCAACCCCTACTGTAGAAGAGTTTTGCTTTTAACAAGAAATAGATCATTAACATTATACAACCCCTTTACCCCACTTCCTTCCCTCTTACTGGATGAACAAACTGACCAATAAATGAGGTCCATACTGGCAAGCTATGTTGGGAATATTTACACAATTTTGATAGCAGCTGAGAAAACAAATATTTTAGCTATTAAAATATGATGTATCCAAGAGGCTAATGGACCATGTTAATTATAAAGAGAGAACATTTGACTGTAAATTACACTGTTAACCAAAGTTTAGTAACCACCTTGACTAAAAAACTTGATCAGTGTTTTGTCAGTTCTAAACAAGAAGTGTTCAAACTTTTCAATCAACAGAGGCTTACCTTTGTTTATCATCATGGGGGATGTAAAATCAATATAGTACATTATCTCTTAAGATCCCTGAGTTTAAAAATCATCAACAAGGATGATAATATCCATAAGTAGCAAAGTTCCAAATTGTAAAAGTAAAAACACAAAAGCAATAAGAAGAAAAAGCGGCATAACCGACAGACAGTCTTTGATATCAGAAAATAAAATTGTGTTTATGTGCAGTACTGATTAATCGACAGATAGGCGGACAGAAGTGCATTGGTTTCCAAAAAAATTAAATCTTCTATATTTAATAGCAGAAGGGAATATAAACATTTCTCCTAATTTTATTTATTTCAGAGCACTATAGACAGAATAACGGACTAAGTGAGGAATACAACTTTTTAAATTTAAATTAATTGACTTCGCTACTAACATTTAACAGATAAATAAGGATGATAAAATCCATAACCATAGAAGCTCTTGAATTAAAAAAATAAAAGTTAAAGCAAAAAGGGTGCACAAAAGACAGACATAGTAAGTAATGATGCTTAGTGGTATTTGAATCTTTACACAAAAAAATATCTTCGATAAAAGCTGGGAAAATTGTTTTAGAGCATTACCGATAGACTGACAGACAACATTATTCTTAGAGTATACATGCATTGATCAGCAAGCATAAAATAAGCCTTCTGTTTAACCCTGAAAGATCGAACCCTCTACAAATTCTTAACTGATCGGATTTTATACCTTGATATTTGCATCAGCTTTCTACCTTTCCAGTACGGATATTTAATATTCTCAAAAACATTACAGACCAGTGAACAACGTGAGCTGTAGGCTAGTATTTTTATACCTGCGACCAACACGCTCAACACGCAGCGCATATGCTCGACGTCGAGTATGTGATGGTTTCGAAGCTAATATCATAACGACCAAGCTAATATTGCTTGATTATCTTCTACAAGAGATGCGTTTCATAATGGAGATTTTTTCTTTGAAATATATTTCGTTATGAAGCAGCAGAAGTTACTAATTTTAAGCGGTTTGGTTGAAATAGATTCAGAACTGTTAAAAAGACATTAAAATTGTTCCCACTGCTGCTATGTCAGGGGCGCGAAATTCATAGTTAGAGTAAGGGGATTGCCTTGTCCCAAGCAGGCGCAACTCATTACCATGCACAGTTAGGACTTCTCATACAAAGGTCGTGAATCAAACAGTTAATTGTCTGATGTGGGTTACTAAACCTAATACCCCGGGTGTTTAGACGGAAAAGAAGAGATTTGGCTCATCCTATTTATCCTGGTTTGTGGGACCTGCCCATAGAGTGCTATAAGGTAATACATTAGGTACTGTTATATTTGCTGCTAGCGGCTGCTCAGTTCAGCTGTTATTTAGATCCTTCGCTTCACACACACATCCTGTTTTATTTATATACCTAGGGATATCATAAAAATAAATTAGGAATAATTTTTAGGGTTTACTTTTAAATTAATAGGATGTCATACCTTGTAGAGTTTCATTATAATTTTCTTTTTGTTTCCTAAAAGTGATCCTTGCTTTTCTTTTCTATCCGCCCCTAGACAAAAGTATTTGTGAAAATAATTGATAAGTTGACATCTTGTACCAAAAAGGAGAATGTGCAATTTAGTTGTCTTAACTTACAGAAAGAATGCAAGAAATACACAGCTCAAACTACTAAAAGACTGCCACAAGTAGACCCAATACACAAAATTATTTATCCTTAAATATAAGGTACCTGACACGTATTCTATATTTATATGTAGGAGTCTCAATATGAGTTGAGGTTGTCATAACACCCTAATCTACATACTTTTACGTTATAAATTGTAGTAAAAAAGGCTCATAGAACTAATAGAGTAGTAAGTCTATATAAAGTGTTATTGCAAAATTTGCTTTGATTAGCCTAAACAATATGCAATATAGCAACACATACATAGCAATTTTAAAAACCAAGTTATCCCTTTTTTAAATTAAAGATATTAGAGTTTATTATTTTTAAAGTTATAGGAAAATTGAATTTATCTGCTGATGACACATCCCAAACTGTATAATCAACTGTACATTTATGATTTAAGTAAATCCAGTGTGTGATGGAGAATCCCTGAGATAAGGGTGTGTGTACGTAGTACAACCATGCAACATCAGGGGAAATGAAAAAGGGGACAGTAGCAGAGAAAGTTGTGTAACAGACAACAGTGTTACAAAGTAGACTGAGCATAATCCAGAATTATTGCAATATAAACAAATTTTACTTCCCTTTTGCATAATAACTATGCATGGCTCAATTCACATTTCACCTTCATACTTATTGATACCTCGCCAAATTAAAGCCTAACCTGTGCACAAGGCAATTCCTAACTTAGCATAACCTTTATTTTCATTGCGTTACAAGCAGTTTGTAACTAGTTTATAGTTTAGGGGAAGATTCATTAATAGTCCACTGCCTCCTTCTTTTATCTAGTAAGTTTAACATTAAATTAGAGGATTGTGAATGTTGTATGGCTGGGAATTTATGAAAGATCTAAAAATGCTTTGCAGTGCATTATGACAAGGGGTATAGAGATGGGATATTGGATCTAAAATTATTTTGTTTGTGCTATCTTAAACCAATGCAGCTTTTCATATTTTGGCAAATTCTAAAAACTGTAATTAACTATTATAATTAGTCCCTTCTTCTGTCTGTTATCAAACCCTAATTTTAATATTATTTTTATGGTCAATTATATACATACTATTCATATCAAAATACTTAATGGAAAATAATCCTCTTTGAACACTTAAATATTTCTGATATATTTAACTGTTTGCCAGGAATTAATGAATCTAGTACCTAATCAACCTAACTTACTTATGGAAATAAAATGACACTTTTGAAACACATGAAACCCTATGGATTCAATGAAAAAATTGCAAAAGCTTAAATAACTCAACTCTCATTGATTTTGATGGTTTAATGTTTATGGTTAGGTTTAGTAATGGCCAGAACCCTGCTAGGTGCAATAAACAATTTTTGAAAATAAGGGGAGTGGTTTCAAAGGTTTTCTTGAAAACCTTACAAATCCCTAACAAGTCGTTAGGAGTTCTATTTGGTGAAATAAATTTTGTAAAAGCTTTAATATCATTGAATACCATTCATATATACGTTTGTAAGTACATATGTTGAGAATTTAGGCAAAAATACTAATAGATGCAAATATAATAGGCGCAAGTCCTGATCCAACCGGCAGCTACTTAAAATGACCTGAACCCCTGCACACTTCTCAGAAGATTTGGTGCAAACTTTTTAAAACAAATTGTATTCATCTTTACAAACTTTCTTTAACAAACTCCACTCTAATTCTGTAGTTGTAATATATAGAATTATCACAGTTTTATTTAGGCCCAACGAATATGCTTACGAACTGTATTGGAACTGTAGCATATAGGCTTTAAACCACTGCAAAAGTGAGCAATGTAAAGCTGTTTAGGCACACAGAGTTAGAGACAATGTAAATTTAACTTAAACTAACATAACAAAATAAACTTAGACAATGAAAGAAGGATAGGAAAATGAAATAGAAATATTTTAAACAAAAAAGTGAAGATATTTTTTAGAACACTGCACAGCCACTATATACTAATGTAGGTTCTTCTAGCAAAGCAACATGTAGATTACTTTTATAATAATTAACCTATTTGTCTTTTTAACACCATATTTGCAAAAATTATAATAGGAAGCAATGTATTAAAACAATAAAAATATTTTAATTGTGTAAACCCTTTCAAGGATCTTTTAAAATACAGTCTTGAGAACTGATATTCAATATTTTTTTGTATCGTTTGATGTAACCAAAACGTCAAGTTGATCTAGATTCAGAATACAACTTGAGAATACGACACTGTTAATCATTAAGTTCAAAGTATTTCATGTGAACCTAAAATTTAGGCTCGTACAAAAAAGATAAGAGCTGTGCTTTTCTATTGAGAGAAAAGAAGAGTACATAAAAATGGAAAGTGGGTTAGAGCCCAGCACTAAGGAACAAATATTCTTTTAAAAATATAACAAACCAGCAAATATTTTAGCAACACATAGATTCATGCAAAAAAAATAGAGATCAACTCTATTGGAAAAACTAAATTGAAGAAAACTAATAATTATTTCGATTACCTATTCAATATAAATTAAATCTTTACATGAAACTAACAGGATGTTTGTCTCTCTGTCTGAGTGTAGCGAAGTATCTCGCTAAAGACGAAACCGATAAGATTCTACCTTACATTGAAACTTCTCATAGGTCTAGGCAATTGTTTTAACTATTATGTAGGAGAATACTACAACCTCAACAAAAGATATCACATCTAGAAAATTATGTTTAAGAACTGGAAAAATGTACACTACCCAAATAGGAAATTTATCTTGCCTTTTATTTTATAAACTAAAATTTCAGACCAGGGTTGACTTACCCTTCCCTCAAGTACAATCAAATGTTTTATTAAAGTCAAATGAACTGATAATATGAGTTCCATTTTGAACTTGTCAAAGGTTAACTTAGTTGAACTCTTGAAATCAAATTCATAAAGCCTCTTTAAATCCAGAGATCTGCAATTTAATAAAAAGCAATTATTCCTTTATTAGTTTACAATAAAGTAAAGTATAAATGTAGAAGGGATATTAAGGGAAAATAAAATTGCTCAGGGAAGAATTTTTCAGAAGAATTTTTTGCTATTTTTTAGCAAGTCAATACAAAAACCGTTTCATTACCTAAAATTTTTTTCTTAATTACATAATTAATATGAAGAATTACTCTCCCGGATATAAAAATAAAGGCAAAATTGTTTTTGTTGAAATAAAATATTTCTCCCTGAAGACTTTTATGGTCAATGAAATATTTGGGGAATAAACAAATATATTGCTTTAATATTTTTCGTTCAAAATTGACGTACAGCTATAAAATAGCCTGACACCTGCTTAAAATAAAAGCTAACAATACTCAGCTAACAAACCTCAAAGCATGGAAAGATGCTACTTAAAAGATTTTTAAATCTAAAGAATAGCCGCTTAAAAAAAATAATTTTTAATTTAAAAAACGGTTAAACATTTAAGACTTAGTTTTTCTTAATTTCTTCCAAAACGTAATCATCCTATGACTAAAAATAGAATATTACATAACAATAAATTTGAAATACATAGCATAATGTTCAGAATGCACAATATTGACAAGAATTCTTTAAATATATTAAACATACACACAAGAAAAGCTTCAGTTCTAATAACCATCTTTCACGGTCTCATTTGTATAATATATTTAAACTTGCTAAACTGATTAGTTTTGGCTATTCAGAGAAGCATTGTTCTGGTCTCTGGATAATCAAAATATGTAAGATATTTTAAAAATCTTTGTATGGTTAGCGGACTATTTATTTTCGAGATAAATATTCATTGTTGCTGAGAATGCAGCTTGAATTGGCCTTCAACTGAATGCTAGCTCTGCATCCAAGGACTAGTACAGAGACATAAATACTGAAGGGGAAAAATCAAATCATTTTTTTGAAATAGAATAACTTTATAAATTTATAGACTCAGTAGTCGTAGTTACACACTAGAGATAAGTCCTATTTATGGTTTTAAAAATAAATATACGCATAGTTTATAAAAACGCCTACAATCTCATACGGCTGTTTATTTGCAGCCGATCGGTGGCACCTAACAACAGTGTTTTTCTAACTATTTATAACTTTCCTAATGGACATGAAAACACGAGGATGACAACATCCATAAAAGCGAAGCTCTATTATCAGAAGGAAAGACATAAAAACAATAACTCTTGTACAGTGTCAAAACTTAATAAGCAGAACATAAATTTTAATTCTAAAAAAATGTATATATTTGTTGCAAAATTGGGTATATGCAGGATATAAAAAAGGACACAACTTAATTTAAAGGATTTGATTATATAGATGCCTAGCTTATAGTATTGTACCTTGTTAAAATTGGAATCATTAATACAAAAATCAGATGAATAGGAAAACTATATCAGACAAAACTTTTAAATAAAAAATGTTGAGGATTAGCATGTTTTATATGAATTTACAGTCTTTCTGGTAACGTTTATTGAGTTGTTATGCTTCCTAAATCTTATCTAACTATTATATAATTTATCATGCAAAGTTTGTTATTGATGAAAAATAATAACATATCCTAATTAACGGAAGGAGCTAACCGTTCCGGACGGACTGACCCTAATTGTAGAAAAGCTTGGATTTAAAAAAAAACATCTAAAAATTTGTCCCTCCCCGTACTATGCATCTCCCAATCAAACTTCACATACACGAAGCTAGAAAAATCATTTTCTCATTAATTAATTTATTAGATTTCTATAACCAAAAGAATCTTTTTTTTTTTAGGTAAACATTTTTGCTTTAACAATTTTACTTATGTTTATTTATTGAAACATATTCCTATTATATTTTGATAGGTTAGCAAATTTAAAATAAGACCTTCTATCAGAATCCTCTTCTGAGAGGAGGTGGGGAGTTAACCCTTCACTGTACATTTTAGTTTTAAAAAGAACAAGTAAGAATTAATTTTGGGGGTATTTTTTTCCAGGAGCAAATTATCTTTGTAGAGTGGAGGTACCTTCCCCAAAATTAGTTTTTAAAAACTTTCCCTGGACCTACGACCTATTAAAAACCACTTTACCATTATGCTCATCAACTTACTTGTTCATTTAATTACGTCTTTATGCGTAATAATGTAAATATAAATCAAACAGTTTTGGTACCCAAAAGGTTCCAATTAACATTAGAATATTTGTTCATGTGCTTGTTTATAAATCCAAAGCACCCCAGGAAACACACACCAAAAAAAGGCTTCATTCTTACCTAGGGCCAATATCAATATGAAACTCAAAGACCTTAATAGGAAACGTGTTTAGGGAACATATATCCCACGAAGACATGCTTTCAACCACTACATTACCAGGATTCCTGTTGTTCTATTAATTGAGATTTTACCTATTTGTTTATCAGAATACCTGTCTATATTGTTGGTTGATAAGCCAGGGCACCTTTATTTCTGTAGATTGTGCCTTGCTCAGGACGGGACAGCTGTAGTATTTACTATTGAGGCCAAATATACAGAAATAAAGAATAATTATTCTTCAATATTTTCAGATTATACTCTTTCAATAAAAATCCCATTAATGTAAATATATGTATGGACAAAAGAAGAGTCTAATGTCAAATAAATAAAGGTTTTCTTAAATTTAAATACTTGAAAATTCTGTCAAGACGAATGGTAAAAACCTATGTCTTTCGATTCCTAATTTCAATATTTCAATTATAAATACGGCCATCGAAATTGCGATCAAAGGGGGTGGCTAATGTGCCACTTTTTCGTTTGGGTTTTAGGTCAGTTTACATAAGTGACAATAAATTAATCATGCTCTTAATGAAATGAACAATCTCTGTTTTTTTTTATCTTGAAATGAGAAATTTTTGAACAATGAGGTAACATATTGATTGCCATTAGACTGTGTCCACTCCGTTTAAAAAGTATTTTACTAAATCCAACGTTATAGTCCCATTTACTTTTCATTTATCCCTCGGATAACCCAGAATGGTTTAGAGAAAAGGAGAATGACATAGAGAGAATAGAATAGAGAAATAAGAGGAGAGAGAGAGAGATAAAGAGAGTGTGGGAAGTGGGACCGGGTGGAAGTAAACTTTGAAGGCACTGTGAGCAGGATGACCTACTTTTTCATTCAAAACTTTAAATATTTAGTTAAATTGGTGGAATTGCTTGATGTTTTTAAACTAAAAAAATGGAATGTGCAAAATATTATTCTGAAAATATATTTATTTTTTGTATATATATACATGTTTATTAATGAAAATAAGCTTAATTGTATAAAACATTTGTACAAAGGAACTGTTAGCTTTAATTAATATGAAGAGAAAACTACTAAAAAAGTTATAATAAAAATTCTATGGAGGCAAATTAGTTTATGATTTCAGTAAAATAATAATATCTATAACTGTCTCACCTTTTCAATTAAAATCAATCTCTTTTTCCCCCATACAATACAGGATTTTCTGAAGCTTAATCACTTTAAACTTTACTAAAAATAAACTTCATTTGATAGTTTTTTGAAGTAGAAAAATATAGTTTACGTCTTTCAGAAAATATTTAAAATATCTAAAGTTTTGAGCCTTGATTGGTTGCTGGGCCAGAACAGAACAGAACCTGGTTGCTGGGCTCCAAGGGATAGTCACATAGCACCTGAAAATTAAAATGTTTAACCTGGCAGATCTCAAATTTAAAAGAAATTATAATACTAATTGAATAGCAAATCCAAATAGAATTTTAACAGTAATTTCTCCTAACAAATACCTTTCCAGAGAATAACCTAATCTTAACCTATTAAAATTTATCTAATGTATGTTATTTTAAATGGCTGCAATTTACCAAACCCATTTCTTTTAAATCCATTATAATATTTCAAAACTCGGCTGTTTGACTCCGAAAAATTTTTGTGCTAACATTTAAAAGAAAAACTATAATCGTCTTATTTTAAATAACAACCCAATTTGAGAATTCTAACTTGTAAAATCTTAGGGTCGTGAAACATAAAATTATCAACATTCTTAAAATGCATCGTTCAAGATTCAAGATTAAACCTTAACTAGAAGTTTTGTACAAGGTTTTAAATCAATATTTCAATTCTACCAAGATATAAATCTAGAAAAGCTTTGCTTGAAAACACAACCTAATTGTTTAGGTTTTCTTTCTTTACTACTTTTAGGTGACAGTAATAAGTACATTTCCATTAAATAATTTTCACTAAATATTGATCCGTGGGTAAAGGAAAATGACAAGTGTGGTAAACAAGGATGACATCATTCATAAGTTGCAACGCACAAGAAATCACAGAGAGACAAACGGTCTAAGTGAGTTACATTTCATCTGTTGTCATAAAAAAACGACAAGAAGAAAGATTGAAAGATATACGAATAGAAAATTATAGTAAAAGAATGGTAAAAATCACGAACTCTTCTTAACGTTATATACAAATAAAAATACGGAAATAATGATCTTTAGAACTTTCTTGTAAAATAAAAAATAATTTAGATTACCTAATGAGTAATCAAAACACACTCTATTATTTCTGTTGTTAGCTGCACATTTCATGCTTCTAGAGCTATTAGAAATCTAATTAACATAGTAGATTATCTCAAATATCCTTAAATCTTGATGTGAAACTCATTGTGGCAATAGGACTTCAGGATCTAATTTCTGTTCTCTGAAGTTAAATTGGGGCTAAGTCAAGAGACAGTTATAAGCAATATTAAAACCAAGTAATATTTTTAAAAATTTATCTTACATACCCTTTTAAAACCTATTTATTTTCATTGATCCAATTGTTCTTTTACTTAAGAATACTATTACCACTAGAATAGAGTATTCAACGTCTAGATTGTTAATAATAATAAGTTATAGACTAAATGAGTAAGAGAAGCTAAGGTCTTACAAACTTTTTTTAAAGTAGAAAACATTTTTCTTTTTAACAGAGTATCAAAACAAAAATAAATGACTTTAAACAATTTTTCTGTCTTGTTCTGCTTTTTACATGTACCCCATTCTTTCCCAAACAATAATAAAAAAAACTTGGCACTAAGAAAATATTTAGAGAGTACATCTAAATAAGATTACAGAAATATAAGTTATTCTATGAAACATATAAATTCATATTTCCATGTTTTAAAGCTGTATTCTTGGAGGTAAAACCTACGCAAATAGGAGTATAGTAGTTACAATTTAGAGTATGAAGGTTGAATATCAAAAGAGAAGTATTACCACAATCCCAGAAACATTCCTACAGTTATTGAGATCTTGGGCTCCAAATGGATAGATGTTCTAATTGGAGAACAAAAAAAATTATGAAATTAAATCTAAGTGCAAATAAACAAAGATTGATAGATTATGACAAGAATCAATATTTCGTATAGGGTTACACTAAGATTCCCTATAGGCTTCTATTAAATGTGCAAAAAGACTGGTTTTTATTAAATATTCAAAAAGAAATATTAGTTTATGATTCAAATTATCATATATAAGCTATCATAACCAAAAATATTTTACTACAGCAGCGCTATTTACGAACATAAATCTCATGAAGGCTATTAGTTATTTGATATTTTTATGGATTTATTAATTTGTAGGCCGAGTTGAACAACGACTACTTTATATTTGTTTCCCTTTTCATATCAACAAACAGGTTCAATCATTCTGAATTAATAGATCAGGACAGAGCAATCACATCATGCATGGAAAATATAAATAGAAAAGTTTATTGCAGTATTAAATAATCTCCAATTACTATTAAATTGTCGGATTTAATTGTCTGTAAGAAGAGGAGAAGTTAAAAATGTATTTTTTCATCAATTGAAATTTTCTTGAAATATATATTTTTATACAGAATACTTGTCCCTATATCAAATTCTCCCAATTAAAATATGTAAAGTTTGTACTATAATATTGATAAACATTTTAACAAGAAACCTTATGTTTACAGTTAAGCTAAGGAAGGGAGCCAAGGACGGTAATTTTTTTTTCTTTGTGGTTGGCAAAAAAGTTTCAAATTTTTACTCGTAAATCAAATAAAGATCTTGATTTATAAAATTAACATTTCTAGTCGGAAAACACAACAATATTAACCATTTAAAAATTAGCTTTAAAGATTACAAAAAAGGATTGACACATTATATTTATTTTTACTAGATTATATGTTGTTATACAATATACATTTAATCAATAACAAGAACATTATAATTTTATCACATTGTCTTTTTCAACTTTTGCTAATGAACTTAAACAAATATTAGATTAAGTTGGAAAACGAATAAAGGTTTTCAAAAAAAGAACTAAATATTATTAGAAATAACCAAGACCCAAAATTGCACATGGGGCGGTTGGTGCTCATAAATACATTAAAAACCGATTTATGCGCATTCACTTTATCCGTACGATTTCTATAAATTACTGGTTCTTAACTGTTCTAGATTATTTTTAGCCTTGCTCAGTCGTAAGCTATGCTTGCTGCCTGTGGAAGGTCCGCTAGCAAGCTCAAGTCCGTATATAAATGCCTTCCTCATTTTCCGACTTTATCTAAGAATCCAAGTGCAAATCTTAATATAAAATAAATATGCAATATAACAATTTGCTCAAACTGAGACAAAATATTATATAATCTTTTTTTATATTTACAGAGAAAGCAGCTATTTTTCATAAATTAAATTTACGGACAATACTTCTGTATAATTGGCATTATTGCTAGTCAAAATGAATTACAAATTCATTGTAAAAAATTTATGATAAAAAAAAACAAGAAATACTTTTAAAAGTAACAAAGATAATTGCAAAAATAAAATTTAACTTAAAAATTGACATATTATAATTTAATAAGTAGTTCTACTATTTGCTATCCAGAATATTAATCTTATGAAAATTTTTTTTTATGCATTTATTACAAAATTCTTAATTTAAACTCTACATTTGAAGCACCCCACAATCATCAGATCTTTGAAGTAAATTTTAGTTTTCTGATAATGTAATATGTTCTGTTTAGGAAAGCCTAAAAAGGTTATTACAGGACACTGTAGGATAGGTATTGGGAGATTCATCCCATAAAGATATTTGAATTGATTGCTGTTATTTTTATTTATTAATTTAATTAAACACCCAATAACATATCTTTCTACGCATTAAAAAGAATAATATGCTATTGATATTTATTTAGCAAGTATTCACAAAAACTGATCATTTTAATACTTTCAAGACAAATTATACATTAACTATTTGTGTTTTGATATATTTTGAATTCACTAAAGGGAAGAATTGTGTTTCTTTTTCTAACCCAACCTAACAATATCAAATTCAAAGTCAAACCCTTTTACCTTCAAGTGTCTTAGTTTATATCAAATAAGTTTGACTTTCACAAAGTACTTAATATACAAAAATCAAAGAAAGTCGACCAACTTGATCAGTTAACTCAGAAGGAGAGAAGGACGGGGGAAAACTTTTAATACCAAATTTTCCATATTTACTATGTAATTAAATGACACGTGGACTTAAAATGCAAAGAATTCCTTACTTAGGATAGTTTATAATTTATATGTGTTTTTACTTCTAAAATATTTTTAAAACTAAGCATTTTAGACACAATTTTAAGTGTCATAAGATCACATTAGTACCTAATATTGACTAAGATGGGGAGAAATTTCACCAACCCCCCCCCCTTTTTTTCTTTCTTTCTGAAAGTAACATATTGATCCCTCCTTAGAGGAAAAAAAATAAACTGCATGAATAGCACTTGACGCACCGGTCTAAGGCAACTAGACTAAATTATTCACAACCAACAAAAAACAAAAAAAATAACAAACTAGGAAATATGACAAATAATATTACAAAAACAATTTTCTCTATAAGCAGCGCAGCAATAACAAAAATGTTAAAAATATTCAGTAATATAATTTTTTTGCAGTGGTTTTGTATCACGCATGAACTATAGGTACAATATTCATAAAGCACTAGAAGTTTGATCTAATCAACATAGCTAGAAAATATATGTCTATTTAATAGATTGCACGAATAATATTATATAAGGGCATTAAAAAGTATTTAAAAAAAAAATTGTCACAACATGAGAAAAATTACGCAGATTTTTATTAGGAAAATTAATCTACGCATTTGTACTTAAATCCATGTCTAAATTTCATTTAAAGCCTTTTTCATGTCCCATTATAACATTTAGAATAAAAAAACTACACTCACATCATACATAGAATAGATAGATACAGTTTAAGATACTAACATTTTAGAGATAAAATTCAAACAGAATATTTGATCTTAAGTACAACGATTAGGCTTGATGTTTTCTACGATTTATAACAAGTTCTTATAAATATCACATTATCTTTGTTGATGCTAACATTTATAACAAACAATCAAATGCATAAAAGCAATTCGATTTCTGTATCATTTTATACAAATAGAAAAGATTAAGGCTTAAATAGTTATGCTTTAGATAAAATAACTGTCTATGAATTAAAGACATATAATACACATAATTTGGTTATTCATAATATTTTTAAATTTTAACTACATTCAGAACAATATTAGGTACTAGAATATTATAAAGAAAATAATTTAGCTTTTCAGTAGAACAACATCAAACATCATTCAAAATTTCCTTTACTCTTTTATTGCTGGGCAATCAAAATAAAATTATTTGTTATTTTATTCAAAAAAATATTGACTAAAGCATCAGGATTTTAATAACTTCTTCTAATCAAACAACAAAATATCATCTCTTACCTAAATGAACCAAAGGGGGGAGGGAAGGGGGGCGGGGTGTAATGACATCTGAACTTAAACAGTGATCTAAATATTAAGCTAGATTCTTGAAAATTAGTACATAAGCCTAGTCCTATAGGTATTACATCTAAATAAGAAAAAAAATTTTAGGTTAGGTACGAAAAACCCTGCTGAAATTAGATTTTTAGGCCTTTTTTGGTCTATTTTGATATAGAAGCTTAACTTAAGCTTTTTTCTTAGGTTTTTTCCTTGAATACGCTGTGTCTATTCACAAGGACATTTTTAAAGATGATTAAGCAAGTCGGGGACCAACCCCAGCGGGCTGGGTGGGTGGCTTGCAGGAGTTAAGTGCATTTTTTTATATTCTTATTTTTAGAGTTTCGGTCTCCAACTTGCTAAATCATCTTAAATAGTGTCCTTATGAATAGACATAGTGGATTCAAGGAAAAAACTTAAGTTTCTTTATCAAAATAGACCAAGAAGGACTAAAAATCCCATTTCTGCAGGGTTTTCTTACCTAACCTAAAAATAAAAAAAAATATTTTTTTTCATCTGGATGTAGTACCTATTGGACTAGGCTTATGTACCAAATTTCAAGAATCTAGCTCAATATTTAGACCATTTTTCTCACCCTACCCCACCCCACCCCTTATATACAGAACTCTTTGACTTGTGTTAATATATGTATATTCTTTTTTTTCTCTTTTCAAACTGGTATTTGACCAACAAGCAACATTATTGTAGTTTTATATGCCCCCATATTTTTTTCTAGATATTTTGCTTGTTATCCACAGCTAATTTTTATAATATTAATCAAGATGGTTCCAATGTAAGTTTGTAAATGTAATACCAGATTTTAGCCTTGTTTGGACAGAAATTGCATGTAATGTGATCCTATTATTTTTATACTCTTAGGAACCACCTTTTTATTAAACATCAAACAACTTCGTTCTTAAATTCTGTGTAGGCAGATTTGGACGTATGGTTATTGTTTCTGTAACTATATAATTGATTTGTTGGGCTTTGTTCAATTTTGCTGCTGCCTCCATTTTTCTTTTTTCCCTCCATTTGTTTTACATAGCTGTACAATATACCTCCAAGAATGTTCAAAATTAGGCCTAAAACAAAAACAAAATGCAATACAAAAGCTATTTATAGGGACTCATAGGTAGGTAAATTTTTATGCTAGTAAAAAATGATCATGATTAAGAATAATAGGTACTTGGTAGAAATTTGTATTGAGACATTCATAATCATAACATCTTAATATTTTACAACGCTTATCTAATATTGTCTTGCTATTAAGGCAAATATGTTTTCTTCAAATGAATCCCTCTTTTTTCTTACATGTAACAGCATGACATACAGACCTAAATTAAGAGAAACTAAAACACTAAAAGATATTACCTGATATATTTAAGGGGTGAAACTTGACCCCACCAAAAGTGAAGAATCCCAGGATTGTTTGAAGGATGGACTTGCTGACCCCCACGATGCTAGCGGTCAGTGCGCTGCACACACTAGCGCACAGAAATTGTGAATATGACAATACTATTCCACTCACTGAAAAATAAATGATTCAATTATGTACTATTTCAATTTAGCCTAAAAATAAAAGTGTAACAAAATTTTTTTTGTTTAACTTTCTAATTGGCATAATTGGCAACAAACATTTTTTCAATGGCGTTTTCTGAGGCATACCCTTGATTTGTGGTTAATTTTGCGATTCATTTAGGCAGAGAAAAATATTGATTTAAAGATGAGAGAAAGGTGTTATTTGAAAAGAAAAAAAAACAAGATGTGGGTTATTGGGGAGGGGTGGGGGGGAGTTTATTCATCTTCAATTGTCCTATTCTGGCATCCTTGACAAAAATACTTACAAATAAGAAGAGTATATATAAAATAAAAGGATTGATCTTCTGTTCGTAGACTTGCTGCTACCTAAAACAAAAAGCTTGGTTATCTATAATACAAAGTAGAACGATGTCTGTCTGTCTGTCTGTCTGTCTGTCCGTCTGTCCCTTAAGATCTCGGTAACCACTGAACCGATTAGATTCTACTCTTCAGGGTATATACCTATTGGTCC
>LS041734.1:0-21094 GCA_900241095.1 Acartia tonsa | reverse complement strand
TTCCGGTGTTTGGAATAGTGATTATGTAAAACAGTTAATTATAATGATAGTTTTATACAGAAGTGACATTTTAGTTACAAAATTACCAATATCAATGCTTCAAGAACAAACTTGTCCATTAAAAGAGCAGCAACAGAAAGTTAAAATATCTAAACAATAAAAAGGAGATTGCTCATATTTCTTGTAATTTGTACAACACTTGAAGTGTTTTAGAAAAATGTTTATTACTATGGCTACCATACCATTAATTAGGTATTTCTTTTCGCTCTGGATAAAATTGACCTAACTATTAAGTCTTAAACTTACCAATAACTTTTTAAAACCTTCCTTAATGAGCACAATTGTATGATTAGTGTTTTTTTTTATTTTCAAACTATTTTTTACCAATTTGGTATAGTTGACATTTCATTAATTGTTTGTAACATTTTAAGAGACAAAAAAGAATTTTATGAATGTCCTATAATCCTAATTTATAATGATAAAAGTATTTTTTGTCTGAAGCTTAAGATTCCTTAAACTATTGAACTGGTGTGAGTTCTTTATTTAAAGGGGGCCTCCCGTAGATCCCGGATGGTTCTAGGCTATTTTATTTTTTATTTAAAGTCTCGTGCTGGTTTCATGCTATTTTTCTGCCCTTCCCTTTGACGAATTCAGAAACCCTAGATTCTAGAGGCGCAACTGCTAGTAAACTTTATTGCATTATCGAAGCAAAACATTATTAAGTTATATTTTGAACGCTAAAGTAATGGATGTACAATACATAGGATATATTGATAGGCCAAAATTTGTTGTCAATTTAGTTTGCCAATATGGACTTCATTCGATATTTCGTTTATCCAGTAGGAGGGGAGAGAATGAGGGTAAAGGGTTTGGATGGAATATATCGTTATTTTAGCCAGCTGCGAGCATTACTTTTTCTTATTACATGAAAATCTGATGCAATATCCAAGTAATAATATATATATTATTGTGAACGCAGAAGTAAAACATTGTCAAGTTAAACTATTATCAAATGTGTTACTTTTTGCACGCAAAATTTTCTGAAAACGAAGCTTTTCTGCACTTAAGTTTTGTACGTTTAAATGTCATTTCTAACAGCAAACGGGGTTTTAAGTTAGAGAAATATACAAGTTATGATTCTTTGAAGCTAGATGTCTCTTAAATGCACTCGGCTTTTACTTTTTTTAGCTAAGCCTTTTTTTAGTCTTGTGCGGTTTTAAGATGTTTTGTGTATGTATGTATGTAGCCTTGATTCTCTGAAGTTAGGATTCAGATGCACGAGGAGATTGGAGGTGAGAATCCTTTGGCCAATTATAGATTGGTAAGCTTCGCGCACAGCTGAGTGTATTCTATGTTACATTACAAGCTGACCCGCAATTCTCGTGGAAGCTACTCAATTATTACATCACCCTGGCCTAGAGTTTTGGCAGGTGTTCCATATTAAGCCACCCTAATTAATGGCACTCTCATATGAATGAGGAGCATGGATGAGGGAAAGCACGATTACAGTTGCTTGATAGGTAGGATCCTAACTTCCTACAAATCTCCCTCCTTACAACCTAAGGGCATCTCAGGGAAGGTTGTGTGGTTATATTCTGACAAATTGCAACAGCATTTGTCATCCAAGTGCAATATCTATGAGGGGACTTGAACTCGGATTTTCCCAACCATAGCGTAGTGCGTTAACCACTACTCTATGGGACACCCTCTAACCATAACATGTAGACTAGCTTCTAGAACACCAGAAATTCCAGATATAGTATCATTAAATGTAGACTGGTCGCTAGAACATTAGAAATTCCAGGTATGATATCATAACATGTAGACGGGCTGTTAGAACATCAGAAATTCCAGGTTTAATATCATAACATGTAGACTAGCTGCTAGAACATCAGAAATTCTAGGTGTGATATTATAACATGTAGACTGGTTGCTAGAACATCAGAAATTCCAGGTATAATATCACAATATGTAGACTAGCTGCTAGAACATCAGAAATTCGAGGTATGATATAACATGTAGACTGGCTGCAGTGCACCTTAAAATCTTTTTAAAAATATTTTTTTTAGGAATGTTTGGAACTCGCTGCCGAACGTTCAGCCACTTTAAGGCGCCACAGCTATCTGGAAGTTGGCACTATCTACCTGGATCATCTTATGAAAGAGGTATTATGACGACGACGTTTTAGTTTGATTATTTTACACCAGGCTGCAATTAAATCAAGACAAAAGTAAGTGCCGAGCTCTGGGATCTATGTATGGTGAAATTAGACATAAAACCATTATTGTTCCAGGTAAAACCAAAAATATTCTTTTCGAGAAAATTAGATTTGAAAATTTCAAGTTCAATTTTCATCCCCTAGGAGTTAACGCATAATCATAAGCAAAGATTATTTATTTAAAATTTTCAATAAGTTTGCTTTTATAAAGTTCTTTATAAAACCACTCCTGAAGGGAGATAATTAATGGCCATTTTTATCAGTTGCTTTGCTAAGGTCATGGAAATTCAGCCTTAAATAAATCATTTATAGAGAGATTTTATTTTCATAAAAGTAAAGTTGTTCAAAATTTTTAATAAATAATCTTTGCTTTTCTTGTCATGGTTATGCGGTAACTCCTAGGGGATGAAAATTTAACTTGAAATATTCAAATCTAATTTTCTCAAAAAGACCCCGCTGAAATATTTTAGTTTTGCCTGGAATAATCATGGTTTTATGTCTAATTTCACCATACATAGGTCCCAGAGCAAGGCTTTTACTTTTGTCTTGATTCAATTGTAGCCTGGCGTGATTTATGACGTAACTGCTGACTTTTTGTTGTGACAACATTTTACCGTAACCTCCCAGTGTTGGTCATTATTGCCTACAGGGAAAGCGTTAATCTAACATATGTTTTGAAATTACTACTCAAAAGCATTAGGTATAGATAAAAATTATACCTATAGACAATTTACTGTTAGGTTGCACACAAATTTTCTAGATAGGTCACACTTACAAGTACAAAGAGAAAGGAAATGATGTATTTTCATCAATAGTCAGAATAAATTGAATCTGAAGTACAAAGTACCCACCTATCTGTCTTTGTATTCTTAGACAGATTTGCTTTCTTTTACTACTTATAGAGTAGCTTCACTATATTATTTATTTATTTCAGGGGGAATATGTTACTGCAGGTGGGCTGTTGAATAATATCTTGGGCAAGGACAAGAAGAGGTGGGAGGAGGTTGTCTTTAGATTTGCTCAGGTATAAACTTCAGCATGAAATATAAACTTTCAAAAAAGAATAGAAGGTTCTTTTTAATGAATACTGCATAGGTACTAATGATATTTTTAAAATACTGTTGATATAACAAATATATGTAAACTAGGTACCATCTCATTTAGTGTATTAAGTAGGGGAGGGGAAAAAGGCCTAAAATCATTCAAGTATATAAATTATCAATCGTTTCAGTAGTTAGTGAGATCTTAACATACAGACAAACAAAAACTGTACTACTTTATATAGAGTAATCTTATTTATTTCCAGGTTAAACAGCTGAAGATCCTGGCGGATTTTCTGCCAAGTTCTGAAGATTTTAAGCTGGATCCAGCAATCTATGAAATGGTCCTTTATGATTTTCTACAAACTGACGCTGAAGGTAAATTATGATTATTTGTATAGTTTTGCAGTTGCACGGTAAGGTAAAGAATGGTAATGAAAAACTGTAATATTGGATCACTAAATTATATTACCTATACTTTGCCTAAAAATAAAGGAAAAGTAGGTTGCGGGTAAAATCCGTAAAGGTGTGTGTTTTAAGGTTTAAAAATAGTAGTACAAGGATAATATTCACTAAATATGTGTATTTCTTATTGAAAAGAACTATAGACAATTTTTTTTTAAATTTACATAAATTTTTATCGATCTACTACTGTTTTTAACTTAAAACACACAAACTTTACGGATTTTACCCGAAACCCACTTTTCCCTTTATGTGTAAATCTTACATTGTTGTAAAAAAACATCTAAAATCTTTGCCAACTAAATCTTAAGTTGTTTATCTACAATTTTAATTGTTAATGTGAACCCATAGGCAAACTTAGAAACAAGGCAGCCTTTAGATACTTTTCTCGTATTCATTCGAAACCGATTAATATCCGGTAGATTAGAACCGGTTCTTATCCATTCGAAAAAACCATGTCTAGCATCGTATTATATCCAGTTTTCTACGAATATATAAATGTACGATCATAAAATCATAACCAGTTTTTTAGCCCGCGCCTTCGGCATCTCGGGGCTAAAAAAACTTGTTTTAATCTTGTAATTGTACTTTTTATATCCGCGGAAAGCTGTTTATAATACGATGCGAGAAAAAACTATTATCAGACTTGGTTAGGTTGTATTTGTCAAAAAGGTATTGAATTTAAAGAAATATAGAATAGAATAGAATTTATTAACTAATGCCAATACATTTAATTATTAAATATACATAATCATATTAAAAATTGCATAGCAAGGAGTAATTGAGCATTGGATTAGCCCGTAATTACCCCTTTAATTGATTTTATTTTTTCATTTTCTTTGGTTTCAATGAAATGATTTATATGTTGAAAAATAATCTTTTTTAATCATGGACAATGGACGATTTCTTTACAGAGCCTGAAAGCCTTATTCACATTTTTCAAGTTATTCCAAAGTTTTGGAATTGATACTGCTGGCAAATATTCAAGATGTTTTGTTTTAGGTATACTTATCAGTAACTTTTTTGATCTCTGAGAAGAAAGGACTTTAAACATGTTATTAAAGGTTTCTGAGAGTTTCTTATGAAAAAATTTACTTGTAAAATTTATGATGTTTAAATTTAGGTACTAAATCATCAAATTTTAAATTTACTAAATCATCAAATATTGTGGCAAAATATCACCAAATGTCAAGGCATTCATCAAACTGTTTTTATACTTACAAATACTATCATATTTTTTTTACCAAATCACACATAAATTTACAAATATCAAAAAAGAGTATGCTCTTGGATCTAAAGATTTGTTGATTTATATACAAAATTGCATTAGAATTTTCAGAAACATTTTATTTATCAAAAAACATTAGGAAGCTTTGTATAAAAGTCTAAACAATATCTACAGATTTGCAACTTTACGCACTTAAACATCCAAATTTTCAGTAATTTCAAATTTAATTAACTTTCTGAATTACAGACCCTAACCTTTGTTAACTTCAAATTAAATTCTTGGCTGTTGTGAAAGATGTATTCAATAGGAAATAATGATTTTCTTAATTTTGAAATGCATAAAATTCAATTATTAAAATTCTAACAAAAAACGATTCACAACAAAATTACTCAATAAAAATTAATTCCTTTGAATTCGCAAATTAACTTGTTACCTAATCTAAATGATTTTTCATTTTCGAAAAAATAATTTCAAAAAATAACACAATGATAAATTATAATAATATATTTTTCATAAAATAGAATATATTTACTTCCTATTGTTCAGAAAAAATTGCAAAAATGAATGATATTTGCATCATATTTTAAATAATAATATATCAAAATAATATGAAGTAAAGAAAATCTTTTACCTAAAAAAGAAAGTGTAATAATAATTAAAGGTATTATGGGTTTAAAAGATATTTGCTAAAAGTCATAGACCAAATATAACTATTGTGATTATAAAGCTTTTTTTAATTACTTATCCCTTAATACATGACCAACTAAGGGTATGCCATCTCTTCTTAAAGATTATTATATCATCTAAACAACAGAATAATCCAAATGAAATAAAGTATAGATAGAAATCCAGTAAAAAGATGAACCCTACAGAGCTCGAAAAATATTGATAAATGTTCGGTTATTGATTATCTGAAAAAAACGTATGTTGAAAATCATAGTTTGTTGTATTGAGTTTTTGAGAGAAAAAAATAAATTTTGTTTTAAATCGATTTAAAAAGGCTTTGTTTTTATTATAACTAGGTAAAAAAAAAATTCAGTACCTACAGCTTTTTTCCTTAACTGTCCTTTCCAGAGTTTTTATTCAATGAAAATCTTTATATACTTCAACTCTTTTAATGGCCTGAAGAAACATATCATTACATATTGCTAATGTGAAAAGACAATCTGCGAAAATGATGACCCACCCTTACAAAAGAATATTGCTACGCAGTATATGTTTATTGAATTTAATTTACATTTTGAATTCAAGTTTGCCAAATGTAAAAGGAAGTATACATATGCAAAGAAAATTGAATTTAAGTTTGTTTATTGTTATTTTCCTTTAACAATAGAAATACAATCTCATTAGAAAGATGGCATAGGGCTGAAATTGTTAATGTACTCTTTTATGATAGCACAAAGGACGGACATGGAATACTTACTTAATACTGAGTAGCAGTGCAGTTATAACTTTAATATTTTTAGGTTTCTTAACGCTGATAAGAAAATGGCCAAGTGATCTGTTTAATACAATCGCTCTTTCCAATGCTGTTCTAGAACATTTAAGGTGATTATTTATTGTTTTAGTTGTGAATATTCTGATACAAATTTCTAGTTGGTTGGTGTGTCGGTAATTAACTTTCGTGACAATTTTTGTGCTCATAAATGCATGAAGCAATAAAAAGGCATAATTTCTAGTTGGTTTAAAAAATCAATGACTTAGTTTGAAATATTTCTTTGTTGAAATAAAAAAAAAAAATTTCTAGTAGGTAGGCCCTTTTTATATTTTTGCAAGTTGGTTCTATTCGTTTTTTTTGTCGTTAAAGGGATTTAGCAACTAACCAAAAACCATTTTCTGTAGTCCCTGCCTGTAGATGAACTCATACTGGAACCTAACTCTGTTTTAGGACACTTAACCTGCGACCAGGGCTCAATACGTAGCGCATCCGTTAGTCGTCGGAAGGTGATAGGTTCGAATCTTGGCCCGACACCGTGTCAAAATTGAAGACGTAAAAAATAGTTCTTATTGCTGTTATTGAATGAACAATTATAATGACATGAATAATTAGAGTAGGGGGGAATGCCTTGGCCAATAAACATGCGTAACTCATTACAATGCACAGTCAGGACTTCTCATGCAAAGGTCGTGGAATTAAAGGGTTGGTTGTCTGTTGACTATTACTTAACCTAATATCATTAATTGTTAGAATTATCTTATCCCATTTCAAGCGGATGATGCTCTAGATTCTCTAGATGATCACTTAAAAATCGAAGGAGAATCACGCCCTAACGAGGTAAGGTAAGGTATGGATACTTTAACACACACACCTAAATTTGGGAATAATTCAATGTCAGGTTTATATGAATATTTCAAAATATGTTGTTTCAGAGCTGATCCTGACAACATACTGCTGCTGAGGTCCCTGGCCACCCTCTTTACCTACCAGAGAAAGTATGACAAAGCCATGGAGGTTTATCTTAGGCTTAGACACGAGGATGTATTTGTTTTAATCAGGTAAATATAGTGAAGAAGGGAAGAAACGTGTTAGATTTATGGACATCTTTGTTTAAATTATATTTATAATGAAACCGTTGTCATGATAGTTTAGTGGAAAAACTTGAAATTGAAATCTGAGCTTAAAGTAATGAAATGATAATTGAAAGTGAAATTAATTTGGAAGGGGTTGTTCTGTGGTCCATTTGTAGACTTGAATTACTTTTTTTTATGTTAAAATTTCAAAAATGTACCATGTTTTAGGCAGCACCGATTGTTCAAGGCTATCCATGATAAGATACCTTCCTTAATGGATTTAAATAGTAAAGAAACTTTGTCTTTACTTCTAGATTTCCAGGTGAGATTTTATGATTTTTATTTTCTTTTTCTGGAAATAAGAATATCTTATGAAAAGCTAAGGTCAATCTTACCGAAGTATAATAAGTATCAAAGCTTTTAAAGAGAAATGATTAGGTATTAAAAATTTATATTATGACCAAGTTAAGGCACTTTGTTTAAAAATTTTCAGAGTTTTTGTAGAGTTTTTTAATTTCTACTGGGATAAAACAAATTCTAAGCTATCTTAAAAAATCATTGATTTATCGTCTAGTCATACATATAAAAATATATCTTAATTTTTAGGGTGAAATTCCATGTGATTTGGTGGTGAAGTCTTTAGTGAACAGAACAAAGCAATTATTCTTCTATTTGGATGCTCTTTATACGAGAGATAGAAAGGTAAGACATAGTTTTAGAGGCAAAACTACTCTATTTTGAGTATGTTCGTCTGACGGGAATACCAAACATTTACTCAGTTTGGTCTTCTTTATGTTATAGTAAATACACTTGTACAACTAGTCTACATGCCAAACTGTTCATTTTAATCTCAATTTTAAGCGTTACTTTCTTACAAGAGTAATCTGAGTAATGGATGTGGTTTCCCTCTAAGTTCCATGTTGAGTATTTAACCTATATCACCTTTTTTTGAATAAATTAAAAATAGGGGTGGGGGGTAGATAAGATTTTAGACTTGTCAAATTTCAATAGGTCTGTAGTTTTTTTTGTATGGAAATAACTTCAAAGGTATTTGTCCATGAGAGCACATCGTTTAATATTTCTTTATTTTTAGAGTTGTCCTGGAAAATTTCACGGATTTCTTGTAAAACTGTACGCGGATTTTGCCCCTCAAAAGCTGATGAATTTCTTAGAGACGTCTGATCAATACTCAATACAAGAGGCTCTAGGTAAAAGATTAATGATTTTAGATAAGTTTTATCCTTCTTAAATAATAAAGATTGATCCAAAAGTTAAACAGTGATGGAACAATGTTGTCCTTGTCTTCTTTATTTTTCACTATCTGCGACACCAATTTAAGGGCACTTGAGGGAGGTTTGGGGTGGTTAAGTCAATCTTCCTTTTTCTATTTTTCTAGGGTGAGGAGTGGTTAACAGAGGTGATTTCTCTTTGGAGGGAGGATATACTCTCCCCCAAATTAGTTAAAAATCTTCGCTGGACTAAACATATAAGTAACATTTTGTTCCAGCGGTTAAAGAGATCTTAAACTGCAGACAGATGAACATTCTGTTACTTTTATATAAGGATAATTAATTATGTTTGTTTAGATGAGTGTGAGCTACGGGGGATGACTCCAGAAAGGATTTATCTGTTGGCAAGAATGGGAAATACGAGAGCAGCTCTGAATCTCATCATCTTAGAGCTGGCTGATATTGAATACGCTGTCCAGTTCTGCAAAGGTTAAAAATCTTATTTTATTCCTTGGCTAAAAAATTTTGGTAACTCTTAGGGATTGAATTTTAATTGTTGGGTTCAACTTAGCAATGGCTAAACGTTTGTGTTTTGGGGAGTTTGGGTACTCTACAGAAGGGGTAATTTTGTTTATTATATCATCATTGGGGATGTAAATAAATTTATTGTCTTATTATCTTATCTCTTAAGATCCTTGTTTAAATCTTTTGCAATATACCTAAAAAGATCTCAGAAATGAAAAGAACATTAGGAGGTAAAGTAATCACTGGCTTACCCCCCCTCCCTTCCCTCTTTCAGTGACATAACCAAAAAAAGTTTTAGATGGTGTTTTAGTTGTATCATCCTACTTGTAACGAAGTTTTACTATATTTTTACTTAAATCCAATCTTATTAACTAAGACGACATTTAAAAATTTGAAGCACGATATTGCTAAGATACAATATTGTATTTCAGAACATGAAGATAGTGAGTTATGGAATGATATTATCAACTACAGCCTGGATAAACCTTTGTTTATCAACTATCTACTCCATAATACTGGTACTCATATTGATCCCAGGTAACATATTTCAAGCATGACTCTGAATCCAATTCATTTCCCCTGAATTAAAATTAGTTCCGAGTCATACTAAAAATCATGTATCGCATCATACAGTGTGTTTATTGGAACAATAGTATTGCTTAATTTAACCCACTTACTATTGACAGAAACTAATAAGAAAATTTAGGAAATGGCACAAATTTTTTGAGTAAAATATGTTTAATGAGATTAAATAAGTGTATCAAACTTATTTTCTATACCTAAATAAATAAATTTTTCTTCTCTAGGTATTTTGTGAATAAGAATACCTAGTTTATTTTGCTAAAAAATTTGTGATAATTTTAGCTCTTTAATATTTTAACATCATAAACTACCTAAATGCTTATAAAATTAACCTTTAAATATTACGCACGACTTTAATTAAGTATTACTATTGGTATAATCCCTATAATATAGTAGACTTCCATCTCCCCCTCCCCTTTTATATATCTTGATTTGCCCCTGAAGGGAAATTGAACCTTTGGGACCCTTATCTCTTAATTAAAATAAAATAACCTAAAAAAAGCAAACTAAAAATATATTTCTTAAAACAGAAAATAAGGGGATGCAATTATGGGTGTTACACTAATAATTTAGTTGGCTAATTCAAAATATTTACATATATGTGTAATCGTATTATTTTACTTTTTAGGGTTTTAAATGGGGAGATGAAATCAATATTAAAAATTCAGTAATTAAGGGACAGTCATTCAAGATTTATATTTTTATTTAGAATTTTAATTGAGAAGATAGAACCAGGACTAAAAATTCCAGGATTAAGGGACAGTCTTATTCAGATTCTTAGAGATTTTAATTTACAGGTTGGTTTTGTTTTCCGTAAATAGTTGCTTCCTCCCTTACCTGTAGGTGAGGGCAGAAATTTAGCCTAAAACCACCACAAGACATTTAAAATGCATCTTTGAAAAGTATTACCAAATCTAAACTGCATTTTACGAGATCTTTAAATGACGACTTTAAGTACCTATAATATTTGCAACAAGTACAATAATGTCCAAGAGTAGCGTAGCAATGGGAAGAAAATATTTAAACAGCAATATTATGGAAAATTATGTATAGTAATGAACTGATTCTTCCTTCAATGTAAACTTGTCAAGTTATCATATCTTTGTAAACAAATAAGGGCACTACATAAATTATTAACTTAAGGTTTTTGGCAGGGAAGGAGGGGACATTAAATTGTAAATTAAACTGGCACCCAAAGTTTTATAATAACCTTATCTTATTCGTTGGCTCAAAAACATTAGGTACTTTTACTGAAGTAAGAACCATACTAGTAATGTCCAAACTTTTCAATAGTAATTTAATCAACAAAAGGGGTATATTTTTTTATCATTATTTGGGATGCATTTCAATATATCGCCCATTGTCTCATCTTTTTAGATCCCTAGTTTTTTTATTTTAAAATTATTTAATCCCAAGAATATTACTACAATCCTATATTTAATTTTTAAATCTGTTTAGATTTGTTTGGAGGAAGGGTTTAAAAAGATTCTAGTTGCAGATTGTTATTCGTTGCTTAAAAGACAGGTAGGAGTCTTTTTATTAAAAAAGGCATATAGTTTTCATTTCTTCCAATCCATCAATTTAAAAAAGTTTGTCTATGTGTCACATTTTGACTTTTTTTTTAAATTTTAACACTGTATAATAGTAGCTTTCACAATATTGCGTAAAGTTGT
The DNA here is from genome assembly GCA_900241095.1 of Acartia tonsa. Classification (NCBI taxonomy): domain Eukaryota; kingdom Metazoa; phylum Arthropoda; class Copepoda; order Calanoida; family Acartiidae; genus Acartia; species Acartia tonsa. The sequence continues at coordinate 9,626 of LS041734.1, read as the reverse complement.
GTGTAAGATTCCAGTCAAAGGCGCTTATTAAGTCTAACTGTTCTTAATGTTGACTAAACGCATAGTATAATTTGACTGGAATATTACTCACAACTTTACGCAATGTTGTGAAAGCTACTATTCCCTTTCTTCCACAATAAAATTAAAGTAAATTTTCCAGGGCTCTGCAGCCGCACGCCAGCTGCGAGTAAGCCTCAAATTTAAAACCGTTATAACCCTGAAATTTTCAAGCACAATAATTGTGGGAGAAAATTTATTCACCATTTATTCTTTTTCAAATTGCACTACGTTCTATGATTCTAGGTGTCTAGTATGAGTAAAGGAGTGAAGGTGTCCGGAGAAATGGTCTGTCCTGTTTGTACAAGCGGCCTGCTGGCAAGAGATCCTACAAGGATGCAGAATATTGTAGTTTTTAATTGCAGGTGGGTACCTTTCTTATGTTTAATATTTGATAGAAATAAATCGTCTTCCATTCTATCGAGTATACTTACCCTTTAATTTCATTCTTGACTTGATTACAGAGCTAAACTTTTTCCTAATCGTTCCAGGAATCATTATTACAAAAAAATAATTGAATAATTATATCGTATTATAAAGTGTAGTCAAAAAAAGGAAAAATATCGTTGTATAAAATGGACATACTGACTTTCTGGTAATTATTAGTTGTAGAGCTGATAATCTTTTTAATTTGTCCATTATATGATTCTTCAAACCAATTTTGAAATCAGTAGGACAATTCTAACATGCATAAATTATCTGCAAGAGCTATCCGTAAATAAACCTATCCTAAATGTAGAGTGGCTTCGCTTATCAAAATTATTATTTTAGACATGCCTATCACACAGAGTGCCTACCCGAGGATAATATTTGCACACAATGCTGCGCTACTGAGAAACACTCCACATACACTTATTACAACAAGGATTAGGTCAAAGGCAGGGTTGTAGCTATTTAAATGGGTTGCTGGATGTCTTTTACCAATTTACTTTTTAATTTCCCCACTCTATTCCCTCTACTCCTTGTTATTAAATAAAACCAAGTTTATCTAATTTTTTATTTAAAAAAGTTACAAAATCCCAGCCCTTTGATTAGGTTTTTGTCGATTTCATATATTATCAACTATATTTTTATTCTTCATCTATAATCTTTAAGTATTTGATTAAAGTAATCTTCAAGTTTGATTTATTCCATTAGTAGCCAAGCCTTTTGTAAATGTAAAGAGAAATTGAACAAAAAATGTTGCTTAAAAGGCGTGCACACCGATTTCCGGTGCTGTCTCAAAGTGCCTGTTGTGCACGTATAACCTCCCATCGTCCCCACCCCTTTTTGAAATGAAAAACTTTACCTAAACCCTGTGGGTAGCGGGTCTAACCAGTACCCAATATAACCTAACCTAACCTAAATATGCAAACCAAAAACAACTTCCCTCTCCTTATTTTCAATCTATTTTAAAAAGGGGGTTCAGTGCTAAACAGGGTGGGTACCTTGTGTGTAAGCATTATCCGATTTCCTCTTGATTTTAAAAATGTGTACAAGTTATGTGCAGTACATACCAAGCTATAGACTTACAAACACGTAGTACATGGGTTTAGCTGCGCTACTAAAAATGTGATTTAATCTGATTATCTGTGATATTATATATATATATATAACATTTTAAATTTATCTTTATATTAATTGATTTATAAAACTGTATTTAGATAGGTAGCTATTTTGATTTTAAATATTTAGAAATATTTCCAAAATAAACAATTTGTAGAACTTAGTTTAGGCAAAGATTTGAGTATATTATCATCAGGAATCTTAAGGGATAATTGATCTATAATAATATCCCCAATGATGATAAATAAAATTACCTTTCTGTTCTGTAGATGAAAATTATTAGGAAGTTAAAAGGTTTGGAACTATCCAATCAAAATGGTATGAAAGTTTCCAAAGTTTTTGAGCAAACGAATGATATTATGTGGTTTAAAAGTGTGATTTACAGGCTATTATCCTTACCCTTTCTGGTAATTAAACCAAGAAAGGGTTTCGATTTTTTCTATGTATATATACAACAAATCTTTGTCTTTCTAGTTCTATTACCAGTTTTGTTATAACGCATTGTATTTTGCATTATAATCATTTCCAAATAATATATTTCAGAAATTCCATGAAATAAAAATGTTGAGTCAAGTGGTGAAAAGTTTGAGTCAGCTCGCATTGCAGCCCAAAACAAGTCAATCTCTAGTTAGCCAGACCAGGTGCGTTATGATTTTTTCCCTTTTAATATTGTATCTACTCGATAATTAAGACATATCCGGTCGTTAAGAGGGAAAACGTTGCATGTGTTTTCTCATTAAAACTTTGAAACTGTTTATTCCATTTTATTTCTCACACTTAGATTTATTACAATTTTATATTTTGTTTAGGAACCTTTGTAATTTAACTTCTAAGAATGGAACTTGGTTATCAAATAAAACCTCCAGTCTACTTGCTCCTTCATCCTTAGCTGTTATAAATAAAAGGTAAGCCATCCACATATTATTTTAAAATAGATTGTAACAGTAAAATACCTTTTTTTTAAAAAAAACACGATCTCTCAATTGTTGGCCCTAAAAATTTGACTAAACACCATTTGCTCTTGTTTTTGCATATAATGATTTGGAATATTTATTTAGAACTTACTTTGAAGCCATGGATAAGAATGGCCGTGGTGAAACTGCTGCCGATGGTTATGGCGTTGTTTTATATGATCCCAAAGACGGCAAAAGAAAATCATTAAAGGTTAGTTTTTTTAAGAGCGAGGCTAATAGTAATCTATGACTCGAAATGTTTGTCAGTCCTTCAGTAACCTACGTTTAGGAGGAAACTTATTTTTTCTGCTGCTATTCAGCATTGACAGCTTATTTTTTGTGGAGATTCCCTTTACCAATAAACATTTAGAAAATGCTACAAAAATATAAATATTACAACATATGTAAAAGGTTTTGTGATTTTAAATTTTCTTTCAATTATTTTTTGCTTTATCGCTTTATCTGTATGTCCATCCATAATCATTTTGTGTTTTGCTACTTATGGAATGTTGTCATCTTTATTCATTTCTAACTTGATTTTTATTTACCCGTTTACAATTTAACTTTGGCATTCCTCTAACCTATTAGTTTTTTACCTTTTTTGATAATAAGGAAGCCACAGCAAGAACTACGTATCTGTAATATGACATATCCTACCTTGTTGCCCATTATGATGCCTTTGGACGCCAAAATTGAAAAAAACTACCTACCCATGAAAAAGAATTGAAAGAATCCATAATTGTATTACCTATAATTTGAAATTGTAACTACCTATGTATCTAGGCTGTTGAATTGAGATTTAAACGACTGGATTGGGGAGCTTGGATTCGACCCAGGTCTGGAAGGGATAAGAAACATTGGAAGAAAGATACACACAGGAACTTAAATGCATTAATTTTTACTGGATTATTAAAGGCCTGATTATCATAAGGCATGTAGATTTAAACTTTTTCACCAATTAATTTTTTTTATTCTCATCTGTATTGCCCTAAGAACAATGGTATTTCTAAAGTTGCATAAGTTCTAAAAACATTATTGCTATTATTGTGCTACTTATGATAGTATTTGATCTAAAATTAGTATCTAATTCGAGGTTAGAGTCTGAATGGTTGAAGAGTTTTTTGAATCACTGCTGCTTTCGTTTAATTAATGATAATTTTGGTACGCATATTCACTAAATTATACAATGCATGATTTTGAGTTTAGATTGAGAATGAGCGAAAAACATCTGTTTTGTGTTCCTTATCACAATAGAAGATTTGACAGGGCCGTTCTCTCTGATTTAAAGGTAACAGATAGATAAACAGAGTATGCTGATAATGGATAAATTGAAAGTTGTAAGAAAATTACTTTCATTAGGTTACATTATTGATAGATTAGACAGTTAGAAGCAACGTATTTATAAATAGACATTTTAAAAAATCTTTATTTATATAATAGTGAGTAGAATATTACTTTTTTTACATCTTGAGGAATAGTATTGTAAAAAAAAAAGTTTAATTTCAAGGTACGATAAATTGAGTTGAAGAATATTTAAAGCTTAATTAAAAAAGGAATGTAGTTTTCTCTTTAATTCATCCAAAATAATTTTTTTAAGGATGTTTTTCTGCAAAAGTAATGAGATCTATGTGTATCTGTCCCTCTGAAATGCGTATCTTGGCTATTATTAATTGTATTTGAAAGCATTTTTTTTGCTGAAAGTCCTACCCAAAGTTTTTGGACCAACCAATAATATAACGTGATTTTAAAACTTTGGGTACCAGTGCAGTTGAAAGTCCCTCCCGGCAAGGCTACAGGTACAACAATAAATAACTATTATAGGAGGCCCGTCACATCCCTGATGATCCGTACAAGGTGTACAACGAACTTAGCTGGCAACAGTATCACGCCATCAAGCGGAAAAATTCGGAACTAGTTAAGAAATATGGAAACAAGATTTATGAGTAAGTACTTTGTTTGTTTTTTTAGTTTTTGCTGTCCTGAGCTTTCTAAATTTCGGTTATGTCCGTCTGTAACAGATAGCTCTTAATTTGGGCATTTTAGAATTGTTCTATCGATTTAAAACATGGCATTATGATCCCAGTCACAGGTAACATAATGTAGGGTACAAATTAGAGAGCGCAGGAGAAAGTCCTAAGTTATATTTCTAATTAAATGGTGTTTTAAATTTTTTGGCTTTTCTTTGAATAGGGTCGGTCTGTTCGTCCGTAACAGCTAGCCCTTTTCGTTAATTTAAACAGGGTAGAATTTTCCTATCGATTTCAAACTTTGCATGATCCTATTTATCTGATTTTTGAAATACTTATTTCTATTACAACAAGGTACAATGTTATTAGCGAAGTATCTTTAATCAAGTCCTAAAAATATAAACATGTCCTTAAACAGTATTATGTATTTAATGAGTTTTGTAAAAAAATATACTAAAAATTATGCAATAATATTTTGCTTATTCAGTTCTGACACTCTACAAGTGTTAATGTTCCTTTATCCTTGCATTTCAGAGCTTCGCTTTTGTGGATGTTGTCATCCTTGTTTAACAATTTTGTAAGCATAGAATGGCCTTATTTTATAAGCATCATGTATAATAGTAATTTTGTGATAGATTTATACTGAATTTTTTTTGGAGTACTACATTTGTTGTTACCAGGAATTAATTATAGCTAACAAGCGAAATAAACTAAAATAATGTTTAGGAGTGAGATAAAAAGGTCGTCATTACTACATGGCGTTGCCCCAAAAAATTGCTCAGAATCACGCAACCTTTACAATTATTTTTCCTCGAATTAAATCAGTTGTTGGTTACAGCTATTATTTGTTTGCATGTCTGAATTGATTTGTATGGATGTTGTCATCCTTGTTTTTTTTAGCTGGAACTGGTTTGTGGCCCATTACAAGAGGAACCCACAGCGCAAGGACAGAGATTACAGATATTGGTATGAACCTCCACACTATCATAAGGTAAAACACTTATTTATTGATTTCCGATTATTGAATGAACTAGTTCTAACGACTACGCAACGCATCTAAAAGCCCCCCAGAGACACTTGAGGTAGGGGGAAGTTTGGTGGGTTGTAAGACGAACCTATGTCAATGTATTATTGACAAGACGAACCTATACTTTATATTATAGTTTAATGAATAACCACATAATTTTTAAATTTTATATTTATTGATCGATTTGCGATAGTTGAATAAACTAATAATTAAATAGTTATTTATCGCATCATATTACTAATAACTTTTCGTGGATATAAAAATGTACAATTATTATATTAAAACCAGCTTTGTTAGCCCCGAGATGCCAAAAATGTTTAATTGATTGATTGATAAACTTAAGATTAAGAAATAGATTTATGTATTTCTTGTTAGTAATATGTTTCAACACATCATATAATCAAAATAGATTTTTTATTGTAATACTTCAGTTGCTGCGCAATTATATATTTTAATTGTCCTTATTTTAGAATGTTGCTGATGGAGATCAAATTTATACCCCTGACCTCTCCATACCATATGATATACCAGCTCCTAGCTATCAGTGAGTAGCTCTGCATTAACCAATAACTTATTCATATCAAAAGACGTTAAAAATAGTTCTCTTATACAGCTTTGTCAGGCGCGTGACCCTAGCCACTAGAGTATGTACAATCTCAGTAAAGAACTTCTGACAAGGCTCTTTGAATAGTATTTGTCTAATGACATTGAAAATTCGATCGTTAGTTAACTTATGATACCTACAGGTTTAAAAACTGAATAAAACTTTTTGTTCTATCCTGATCATCTATTTTAAAAATTACTCTTTTATTTACTTCATAGTTTAAGGAATCAATATTTAAAGAATGAACGTAATACAGTAAAATAACAAGTTGTTTGTCTGTGTGTTTAATAATATCTATTAAAAACTGCAATATTATATACCTATATAGTCTACCGATTTTTCAATATTTAAAGCAAACTGTCATTCCCTGTTATATTTGTTAATGTTAGTATGTCCTATCTGTTATTAATATATTTATAATATTTCTTTATTTAGACTAGAGGAAAGAGGACCAAGTAAGCAAGTTGCCAGGAGACAGTTAGGTTTCAGAAGATTTGTTAGGTGAAAATGATTTTTTTTATATTGATGTTTGTCTGTTATTTCATTCAATGCATTTTTTACCATTTGTGTATTTTAAAGATCAAGAACCCTATTCTTATATAAAAGTAACAGGATGTCTGTATGTTTGTTTGTACCGAAGGATCTCGCTAACCGCTGGACCGATATGGTTCTCCTTTACAGCAAAGCTTCCCCTAGACCTTTGTTGTGTAGGTTTATAAATATTTTAGGGGAGGATACGACCACATTGTCAAAGTAAATCGCCCTAGAAAAAAATAACCCCTCCACAAAAATTTTCTTTTTAAAACGAAATATTGATGGGCGGGGGGGGGATTGGATCGACTTAACCCCATCTACTGTTCCCCTAGAGACCCTTAGGGTTATAGACGCTAGTTAACAGATATTGCAGTTTAATATCTTATTATTTTCAGTTTAGATATTAACTTTGGTATTATTTTTAATATTTCTTATCCTCAAGCATTTTTTTAATTTGCTTCAAAAATCTAATAATTCGAAGGGTCTAGAACACCTAACACATGACCGAAAGCTAAAAGTACACATGTAGCATCCTAAAAACAGGAAGCTGACTTGAAAAAATATTAAATATAGTTTTTGACAGCTGCGATTTTTGTCAAGCCCTCTAAATTTTAGAAAAATATAGGAACAATATCTCAATATATCTAACTAAATAATTTATATTTAGGAAATGTGAACCCTTTGCAGGAACTATATCTCAATGTAGTCCTCTCAAACTTCCTGTACATGGAACTCAACTGGGCTAAAAAAGAAAATCGGAGCTAGTTTCTGTCGCTAAATATCAGGGCTCGACAGTCGCGCATCAACCGCGTGTAAACCTCAGTGAAATCTTCATATCAAAACTTTAAAATTAATCTGGATGTCTAAACCTCTTTCTAAACAGACAATCCATCTTTTCAGAATTTTATTTTTTGCACTTAAGAAGGTAAAATTTTAAGGCTTTTGTGCGGCTGCCGAGCCTTGCTAAATATTATTTAATTTTTGAGATTTTTTAAAAATTACTTTTTTTTAAATCTAAATATTAAAGTTAAGATTGTTTAAATTTCAATAAAATATTTGATAATTTAAAAATGTATATTTTGTAGTTAAGCGAATATTTCTACATTTATGGAGTGTTTGACCGTTCTTTCAGTTCCTACTATTTCTTTCTTTTTCCTAGCATTTTTTAAAAATTCATTATAACTTGATACGGTTAAGAATAAAACATTGGTCTATCCCATTCTTCTATCGGAGAAACCGATTTTAAAACTAGATTATTGACTTAAAATAAAGTAGTGAGATATTTGACAAATTTTAGCACTCAAAACCAAATGATCGACGTCTAAAAAGTCTAAAGATTAAACAAAATTTGCCCTTTGTAGAAAAGCAGCGCAGATAAGACATTGAACTTATCGAAATTTGAATAAACCATAAAAGGCTTAATTAAATTTTAAAAATGCATGGGGACTCGAACCATCTCGAAAATTGACGTTCATACAATTATAATAAAAAGCTTCGCTTTTAAAGTATCCAATATATTATTTTATATGTATATCTGGGTTTAATACAGGTTGCTTGAGGTACGGTTGAGAGCTATTGGCATTTACGGTCAACTAGTATATGTTGCTCTCCTCCCCTTTCTCTCTAATTCTGTCTTCAGTTTCCAGAGTATTGGGATTGGGGGGGGGGGGGTTTTTTTTTTTTAGTAGAAATTTTTGTTTTTTTTTTTTTTTAAGTAAGTGTGCCAGTTTTTGAGGGGGCAAAACCGGCGTGGTTGTGTGAATATTTTTATAAATCAATATTAGAGAATAACTTTAAATTATGGAGTAATCAAATTGGTTTTAAATTAAATTAGTGATTGTGAAATTTTTAAGTATAAAAGTATATCGTATGACTTATAAGTAAGATTCTTTTGTCATAAGTCAAAAATTTCGGAAATTCTAGAAACCTGGGACGAAGCAACAAGTAAAGTAGTTAGATGTGTCCGTGTGTGTGTTTCCACTTACATCTCAGAAACTGAAGAATCAATCATACCACAAATTTCGAGAATGTTAAGTATTTCTGCAGGGAAGGTTTTAGGCGGTATTGGGTTGTGGGGAAAGATCACTTACCCTATAAAACACATCGCCAAGAAAAAAACACCTTTCTATTTTTGCAAACGAAATTAAATTTAATAAAATTGATTAGATCATAGAGGCTAGGAGCGAAGTTAAAATTCCTATTGCTTAAAATAGCAGGTTTTGATGAAATATGAGGTTACTAGCGGCTTCGCCCCTAGACTCTTTGCCCCAAGAGGTAATTTAAAAAAATTAAGTACCTCTGGTGCTGCAAACACTACATTTGAAATTAACTACCTAAAAAATAGGTACTGCTACAGCCTACCCAAAAAAATATTTTTTTTTTTTGGGGGGGGGGGTTGAGGGTGTCCCACCCCCCCAAGAAAATTGCCTAAAACAACAGAAGGACCAGTAGGTATATTCCCTGAAGAGTAGAATCCGATTGGTTTAGAGGTTACCGAGATCTTAAGGGACGGACGGACAGACATTATTCTACTTTGTAATAAAGATACATAAAATGCCTAAGATTTTAATCTAAAAGTAAAGAACCGAAAATCATCCCGGGCACCAGTGTGTAAAGCTTACATGAAATGGAAAACTCAATCACTGCAGAGGTTACCGAAATCTAAAGCTACAGATAAAAAGCTTACTACGTACTTTATATTATAGGTGTATTTTCTAATAGTTTAGAAGAATGATAATCTATTTTATCTCTATTGTATTTCTTATCATAGGGCATAGTTCTACCTTCCCCTCCCTACATAAAACCATCAAACCTACATATATCACCTTTTTATGCCCACCATGTATTAATCATGTACTTTTCTGTTGTATTCGCCGGTTCCCGTTTTCTTATATATGTATTTACTCTACATACTAGCGAAGCTCAATTTATTAAACATT
>LS041729.1:1730-14243 GCA_900241095.1 Acartia tonsa | reverse complement strand
ATATGATGATGAGTGAAGTTGGCAACTATACACTCAGGGCTGTCAACACTTCTCTAGGAATACATTCTTCAAATTTTTAGATATACTTGGTAAATAAATTGTTATCATGTGAAGTAATTGTCTCATTGATATTAAAGTAAAAGAATAGAGAGGGTAGGGGTTAAATAACTGTATGTACTATACCTATACATTTATTTTATGGACATTCAATGAAACCTAGTGTTCTAAACTAGTGGGTTACCTTTAAAACCTCAAGTATTTGGTTTAAATAACAACACCATGAACCCAGCAGTTATAACTGGAAATGTTGTAACTAAAAATATGCAGAATGTAAAAAATATTTAGGCTACACAACCTTAGTACCTGAACAAATATACAACATGACAGGGATTACCAATACAGTGCACTAAGATTTTGTACATTTGCAGTTAAATTCTAAAAGTTTTAAATATCTGTTTGTCTGTACCGAAGGATCTTGCTAACCGCTGATTCGTTATGGTTCGCCCAGAAAGGTTTATAAATGTTTGTGGTACCCCTCTAGAGAAATCACCATTAGAAAAAATCACACCCCCCCCCCTCAATTTTTAAAATTTTTATTTTTAAATATAAAATAAAAATTGGGTTATCTGATTCAACTCCCTTCTCACAAAGTGCTCCTAGAAGTCTCTAGGGGCGTAGCCACTATTATTTAATAAAACAATAATTTTTAGGCCTCAAAATAAAATTTAGTAACTTTAAAGACGTATCAGACAGAGAGACATCTCTTTACTTGTATATTAGGATAAAGTCCAAAAGATTCCAGACAAACAAGCAGAAAGTGAGGGGACAATGGGCTGTTTATTATATACCCAAAGTTTTATAATAACGTTTTCTTATTCGTTCGCCTAACAATTGTGGGAACCTTAATTAATTTTGATTGGTTAGTTCATTAAGTTGAATGTTCAAACGTTTCAACTACTATAATTATGCAGAAGGGGTAATTTGTGTCTAATCAGTGGGGATGTATATCGATTTATCTATTTGCCATTGTCTTATCAAAATGAGAAAGAAGACACTGTTGGTTAATAATACCAGGAGGAGGGGAACGGACAGAGGCCACAATAGTACCAACCTCGCTACGTTTGGATCCTGTCTACATTACGGTAAGGGATACAGGGATTATTAATGGAGGGTTAATTGACAAGAAGTTAGGGGACATTGCGCTGATTACTACAGTAGTCCCCAAAGTTTTTATAATAACGTTTTCTTAATAGTTGGCTTAACAACTTTAATTGTATTTTAATTGATTGTTTCATTATTTGCGTGACCAAACATTACATACACTAATTGTAATCTACAGAATGGGTAATTTTGTTTTTCATCATTTGGGATTAACATCAATTTATCGGCCATTGTCTTATGCCTTTAGATCCCTCATAAGTTGATATTCCATAAATACTTTAATATGCCCATTTTTATATTTTCTCCAAGCAGTACAGTAAAATTAACTGAATTCAAAGGAATTTGGAAAATCGTTATTTTTTTAATTACAAACATTAAAATTTTAAAGGTGGTTTTACTCTATAGTATTCTATGAAACACCTCTTGTATTGGATATCTTAATCCTTGTTTTTTTTCAGTAACTCAATTAGGTTATTTTGGTAAGGAAAAAAGTACATAATCATATGTTTGTTTCCTGAAATATGATTAATTTTCGATGCATAATCGTATGTTGATATGATTTATTATGATACATTCGGTTTTCCTCTATTATAAAACATAGAAGTTGTCAATGCATACCTTATCCTATTATATAAAGTAATAAGGTTTTTCTGTCTGTAGCCAAAGAAGTGTTGACCCAATTGTATTCTCCATTTATGGGAAGCTTTACTTAGTTCCGCTTAAAGTCATGGGATGGTTTTAAGCTGTTTTCTACCTGTCCCTACAATTTTAAATAGGGCCACAGCTACTAGTGATTAATTACAAGCTAATAATATGTTTTGTCATATAAACAAACAAGTATTTCTTCCTTTTTGACTTTTCAAATTCAATTTTGTCCTTAAATCCAGACCTTGGTGCAGTAGAAAAAGTTAAACATCCACAAAGGCCAAAAGTTTGAGATAAAATTGCATATTATTGTGTTTTTATGGGGTTGGCTTTGTAAGATAAACAAACAAGAACAATAATAGTTATTTCTCGCGTAAAAAAAATGGTTTTAAACTTATGATTGTACATTTTACATTTGTAGAAAACTCGATATAATACGATGCTAGACATAGTTTTTTAGTATTGATGAGAACCGGTTCTAATCCACCGTATTAGAATTGGTTTCGAATGAATACGAGAAAAACCATTATTAACGCAGCATTAACTCTTTAACTATATTTTTAAACAAGAAACAACATCAATGTATAGCATAGAAAGAGTAGAAAGTTTTAAGTTTAAAATAATAGATTGACTTATGTTTTGACAAAGTTTTCTACGAAAATAAAATGTACAATCATTAGATTAAAACCAGTTTTTTTAGCCCCGATTTGCCGTAGCTGTATTATTCTCTATTCTCTCTAGGTGTACCTGGTTTACCTGAATCTGATTATTCACTGTATTATTCCTCTATTCTCTCTGGTGTACCTGGTTTACCTGAATCTGATTATTCACTGTATTATTCCTCTATTATCTCTAGGTGTACCTGGTTTACCTGAATCTGATTATTCACTGTATTATTCCTCTATTATCTCTAGGTGTACCTGGTTTATTTGAATCTGATTATTCACTGTATTATTCCTCTATTCTCTCTAGGAAAGTATATCTATTGCCATCCATCGTCCGTCCATTAAAGTAAAACAATTGGGAAAAGGATTTAATAAATGTATATCCCAACCCCGTGGACCCAGTGCCGACTTTTAATTGGGTCTTTTAATATCATCCAATAGAGTCGGAAATATTAACGCAGCAAAGAATCTACAAAAGAGCAGAAAGCAAGTTGCTAGCAGACTAACAAGGTCCTCAACAATGTATCCAAGGGGCATAGTCCCTTTAGTGACATTACCTCTTAAGGGGCGTTTCGTCGTATTTTCACAGTAGCTTTTGTTATTTTAGGTTAGGTTAGGGTATTGCCCGCATGGTTAGGCAATTTGCCCTGCAGCGTTAGAGCCCACCACAGGGGCTAGAAATAGGAGAAAAGCTAATGTGAAAATACGAAAGGGACTATTTACCAAATATTATGGTCCATTATTTTTTACTGCAGAGTTCAATTTGAGGGGAAAAAAGAAAAGAAAAAACACCATTCCCCTTTGAAAATTCACAGAAAGACTTGCTGACAAAGTGAGTTATAAGGAGCAGAAAGATCACATGATAATCAAAGATAACACTGGAGTAAAATAAAAAAATTCCTTTTTATGTATAATGCTTGTCACAGAATTACCGACAGACAGACTGACACAGTGAATTATAAACTGGGTGCTCTTCATTATAGGGAATCTTTACATAACAATTCAGTCATCTATCTTTAAAAGCAGTCGATAATTCAAGTTTTCGCCCTGATGTTTTCTAACAGACGTTCGGACATTTTGAATGATAGAGTATCTTCTTCTTCGCTATTAAAAATAATTAACGAACCTAATTTAAATAGTCATATTTGTAATGGTCTTTTTTGACCACAAATTATCAGTTAAAACTATAAATGGTGGGGAGGGAGAAAATCTCCAGTAAATGGAGCTTTCCAGAGGTAACACAGCAACGCTATCATTTTTTACTCCTCCTTGTTTTCTGTTGTAATGTGTATATTTTAAGAACGGTCTTTTCGCCATTTACACTGAATATAAATGGTAATTTTATACAGGGATTTTTCCCTGCAATTTTGCCGTTTCTTGGCTGCCATAAAGTAAATTTTATTTTTCTTTGGAAGAGGCACACTTATTACTTTTTTTCTTTAATTGATAAAAAAAGGTTTGGAACACCCCTCGCCTTCCCAATAAATAGCCCAAAAAATGACTTTTAGACATGTCAGTTCATCAAAATTTATGAATAAAAATTTACTGTATCTAATTTACGCATATCAAGCACTGATTTTATATGTATCAGTGCTCGGCAGCCGCGCGTCAGCCGCCTGTAATCATCAGGGAAATCATTATTTTACAATTAAAAGAAAAAACAGCTGGAAGTCTAAACCTGTATATTGCAATCCATGTTTTCAAAAAAAAAATTCAAAGCATAAAAACGGGTTTAAATTTGAGGCTTAGTCGCGGGTGACGCGCAGCTGCCGAGCCCTGTTTTATATTAAGTAGTATATATATTCTCCATTCTTATTACCCTACATTTTAAACATTAAAAGTGAAGCTTGTATAAAATAAGATTTTGTACATCAAACAACGGCATGGACTTACAACTTTTGTATCATTTCTTGTGATTATTCCCTTGAACATCGGCAATCATTTTTCAATAATACATATCTCCCTTGTTTTTTTTATATAAACTGACGAATTAGGGGGCTTTAACCCTAATGGGCATAAATTCCTGGGCTTCCCAAAACAAATAACCTAACCAAACCTGACAAAAAGTAATAAACAAATCAACAAAAACTTCTAAAAACCCTCCTCACCTCCCAAACGTTCTTTTGAGGAGAGGGGGCAGCATTTCTCAGTTTTGAATAAATACAATAGGTACTTTTAAAGACTTTACATGCATTTTTTTTACATAATTGTCCTTTTCATATTGTAAACATTTAAAACAATAAATCAGCCAATAAAAAATTTATTATCCAGGAGAAAAACAAAAGCATTTTGTTTCATTTCATTATATTATTTCTCACAAAAAAAAACAAGTTTTTTCATCCAATAGAAAAAAATAGATATTGTTTATTTAAACAAGGAAAATTCTGTCCATAATTAGATATTAAAACATCAATCTGTCAATAAATCCCAATAATCGCTTATTCTTACAGTTGAAGTGATTAATGTTGTGCACAATATTGATGTAAATAAGTCGATTTTATGTCAGTTTCAACCCATGGATTTTTAGGGATAAAAATCGGACAATAAATTTATCTACCAAAATGATCTCTTCTGTAATTTTAAACCATTGGTTGATAAGTGTGGACATTGCTAGTGTGTACAATGCCATCAAAATTTGGTAAAAGTTTCAAACAAACGATTGAGAGAAAGTTCTATCTTCATTAAACTCCTAAAACAATTGTATTTTCCCCTCTGTCCATGAACATTCGGGCTTAATAGAGGCCACAGTTCGTTCGAAGGTGCTTTGACTTTTGTGTCAAAAATTTTAAAATTTTGAACAAGTTTGCTTTTATAAAGTCTTTCATAAAACCTCTCTATATATGATTTATTTAAGGCTGAATTTCCGTGACCTTAGCAAAGCAACTGATAAAAATGGCCATGAATTAACTCACTTCAGGAGTGGTTTTATGAAGAACTTTATAAAAGCAAACTTGTTCAAAATTTTAAATAAATAATCTTTGCTTTTCTTGTCATGATTATGCGGTAACTCCTAGGGGATGAAAATTGAACTTGAAATTTTCAAATCTAATTTTCTCAAAAACGGCTGCATTTTAGATTTTATTGAAAATTGAAATTAAGTTACCTAACCTAGGGCAATGAAATGCACTATGTCCCAATTTAGGTTCTGACACAAAAGTCAAAGCACCTTCAAATGCACTGTGAGGCATGCAGCTACCACACTTCTTAAATTTTAAACCAATAATATGAATTAAGACATTATGTATGTGTTTAAAGAGATTAAGAATCTATAATAATTTCTTTCAAATTCCTTTTGATTGTTCTCCCTAAAATGGAAACGCAGGTTTTTTTTCTATTGGGATACCTTGCAGATTATAATCATGGATGGCAATATATATTTTTGATATTCTAGTGCTGTTGAATACTGCAGTTTATAGACAGGTATAGTTTTTTGAAAAGATTATAATCTACTGATTTTATCAGCTGCTAATTGAGATATACTTCTGATATCCTATTTTATAAAGTAGTAAGGTTTTTTTTTGTCTTTAGCTTTATATTTCAATAACTACTGAACCGAATGAGTTCATCTTTAAAGAGAAGTTGCACATATGTCCCGTGATGGATTTTGGCTACTTTTCTGTCCTTCAAATACAGAGCTCTATGATGTTTGGTGTCACAGCCGCTAATATCTTACAGAGATTCATATAGCATACAAACGTACTTTACAACTCATTAGTCCATACGTTTGAATAATAGATATCCGCCTGTCCATAAAATTATAATTAGCAGCTTCTAGTGCCTTATAAAAAAATGACATCATACAATACAAATGACCAATGATAGTCCAGTGTACATTGTAATTGATCGATGGTAAAATGTATGCTTAAAATTCATTTGTATTGTATGGCGTCAATTTGTACTAGGCACTATAAGCTGCTTTTCACATACTGATTTCAAAATCTAACACATTTAGTCAGTTTTCAACTTTAATCATAAATGAACATTGAACATGTTCATCCTTGTTATAAGAACTTTTTTTCAGCTGACTCATTGTTTACTAAATAGAATGCTATTTTGTGAACAATGTATGTAATAATCTCTTTATTATTATCAGGAATAAAAGGAAAAAGTAATTTGTTGAAAATTAAAAGGGTTGAAATTGAAAAGTGGGGCAACATTGGCTGTTTATTACACTGGTCCCCAAAGTTTTATTCTTCTTATTTGTAGGATTAATTAATGATTTTGATTAATTGGTTCATTAAGATGAGTGTCCTACAGAATGTGTAATTATGTGTATCATCCTTGGGGATGAACGTCAATTTATTGACCATTGTTTTATACCATTAATTCCCTAGAAGATTCCCCTGACAAATATTCTTCTTATTTTACCTAAAACTAAAGAATTAATTGGTTGAAAATGGTTATTTCAAGTTCTGTGAAAATTCCCCAGACCAATAATTTTCTTATATACCCTAAAACTAAAATCTAAATGGATCTTAATGATTAATACAATGGGCGATAAATTGATGTACAACCTCAATGAAGAAAGACAAAATTGACCCTTCTGTAGATTATGATTATGATGGAAGGGTTTAAAAACACAATGCAATCAAGATTTTATAAAAGTTTGCAAGTTTTTAAAGCCAATGAATAAGAGAACGTATTTTGAAACTTTTAACCTAGAGTCGACTTTTTTGCCTCCTTACTTATGGATGCTGTTTCTTTCTGTTTATTTTTTCACCAATGATTTTTTCCATTATTCCTGCTAATATTACATACAACAAAGTATTTTTTATTACTTTTTTTTCAACAAAAATTCTTCTTGCATTACATATACACTTATGTAATGATACTTTGAATACAACGTTGGATGAATAATTAGTACCTTTGTAAATAAAAGGAGATAAGGAAAGTGTCATGTGTGACGTCATAAAATAATATCTAAATCCATCTCAATCTATCTATCTATGTAGATGAGAAAGGTGAATGATATTGGAGGACAGGAGTCTAGAAGTGAACTGCATAGAAGAGAAACAAGGCAGCTTTCTTAGATAATTTACATTGCAATAGCTAGAAAAACAAAGTTAAAGAATTTAGAATCTGGGAGGAAGTTGTTTGATTTATACGTCTATACATACTTATGAATATTCATTTCTTGTACGGTTGTTAGTTGTCTTCACGACACAAACTTCTTCCAGATTTTGTGCCATTTTTACAGCTGGCAAAAATAAAGTTACAGAGCAGTTTTTTGGACAATAAGATTATTTGTTTTTGTCAATTTTAATTTCCAAAATTTATCCGATTAACTCAGACAACCGAATCATTAATTGCTCATGCAAACAATTATATACCCTTCTTAAATGTTTATAAACAAAAGTATTTCCATTATTTCTTATTTCTAATGTAACGCCATCGATATTTGAACGTCTTCAGAATGACGTAGTGTACTAGTGTTTCTCAGATTTGACCAGGATATCTTTTAGTAATAAATTCAGTTTTATTACAGCTGCTCTACAAAAAAACGTGCATTTATGTAAAAATTCTTAATGTATTTTAGATATTTTTACCTAGAGAGTATATTTCTTTGGAATTTTTGCAATGCGAATACTTTTTAACCTGTGTATGTTCTTATGTCCGTCGGTACGTCAAATATTTAGTAAGTTTGACAGAATACAAACAAAGATTATAAATTTTTTTAGATTGGGCGAAATATCTAAAAATGGAATATGTTGTATATTTTAAACATAACTACCTAAACCATACATTCTAGAAAAAAAAACACTGCCTTGATGATCAAATATTACGTCATTTAGTTATTACGGCGCTTCTTATGTATATAATCTTTCTGTTTTTTTTTGTAAATTCAATCTAGATAAAATAGTCATGCATTATTTATAGTTTGCAATAGTATTTACTGCAATATATATATACTAGCGGCTTTGCCCCAAGAGGTAATTAAAAAAAAATTCGGTCTGCCCCAGTATCAAATTCAAAATTTAAAAAAAATGGGGGGGGATTTTTTGTTTTTGGGGAGGTTAGGGGTGTCCCACCCCCCAAGAAAATAGCTAAAAACCGCCACAGGACCAATAGGTATATACCCTGAAGAGTTCAGCGGTTACCGCGATCTTAAGGGACAGATGGACGGACGGACAGACAGACAGACGGACGGACGGACAGACATCAAGCTACTCTGTATTATAGATACATATATACTAGAGGCTACACAACTATCGGCTTCTAGGGACACTTAATAGAAGAGAGGGGGGATAAAGGTCGACCCTCAATTTTTTTATATCCTTCGGTACTGAAGGGATAAAAAGTAAAGTTTGGATGTGCTGAATTTTAATTTTCAAATGTGTCCGCTCTGTTTCCTCATTCTATCTCAATATTTACTACTAGCTAAAAAAGCTTCAAACTTCAAAAAAAAAAAAAAAATTGAAAATGAAAGTTTTGAATGTATAAATCGTTTATACATTCAAAATTTTGAAAGTTTGGAAGTTTGAAGCTTTTTTAGCTAGTAGTAAATATTAAGATAGGATGAGGAAACACCGCGGAAACTGCGTACTTATATGGTACTTATATTGAGAAAAAATTGTTATGCAACATATCTTTTATGTATTAATATATAACAAGCTTTGTTTTTGGGCCATTTTTACATCAAAAAAATTGCATCGTTTAAGTTGCGAAATTACAATTGTGAGTCCATCTGTCTTTAAAGATAATCCGTTGTGACTTTGAGTGACATACTTCGTCAATATTTACTTGTCAATAGTATAAAAACTACAAATTAGTCTTCGTATATGACTACAGTCTGGTATTGATAAAATAACATCAAAATTTCAAAGGGATTTTATAAAAGTTTTATTATGTTCTCCTTAAAAACAAATGTACCCAAATAAATCAGGATTCTCAGAAAATCTAAATTGGGTTGGTATAATATGTTAGTTAAACTTTGTTTATAATAAAAATTTAATTTTGAAATTGGGTTGTTACTCCCCCCCACCTGCAAAATAGTTAGTGGTGAAAAATTTCTTTCTAGTCATTTATTCCTTAAAACTTCTTAGTCGGAATTAAGAAGTTAGGGGGTTTTACTTTAACTGTTGAATGTGGTGGGGGGTAAATGAGATAAACTTTATTGAAATGGTATCCAACCATTTGTTGTAAACTATCGCCTAGACTTTTATTTATCCTTTACAAAATATAAAACTTTACACATTATTTAAAACTTTAATTCTTGATGCGGAACTACTCAACAACTGGATTGTTTTTGTCCATTAGTTAATCCATCTATGAAAAGCTAATATTAAATATATATCAATTGCAATCCCCTTGGTAAAATGTAAATAGAAACAATTTTTTCGATGCAGGTTTCTTATATTATCATATGTATTATGTGCAGTAAAAACATCCATTACTATACATTACTAAACCCATTATAAGATGCAAAGCTTTTGAGATAATTAAATATCCATCGGTACTTCTGTTAGAAACCGTCAACTCTAGACGTGAATTTATCCATATTTGATTGATAATAAGAGATAGAAAGCGTTGCAACTCTGTATTAAAACGCTAGTAAGTCGATCTATTTTATACCAGTTGAAAAGTAGTACCTAATGTCATTCAAGAATTTATTTGGTTTATCTAAGTATCTTTTTAGCTATTTTGCAACAAATTAAAAGAGGATTTTATTTAGGGCTATCTATTATTATTTGTCCATTTGTCCAATTTTATTTAGCTTGGCTCAAATGTGTATTACTATGTTTGGTATTTTACATTATTACACCCATTACACTGCAATTTAATTCTTTAAAACAATATAAAACTTAACACACTGCAAAATGTGCAAAAAATCAATTCCATTAGCAGCGCAGCAATATTTATCAATAGGAAATTTGATTTCTAGTATGGATTTGAAACTGAATATATCCGCTGTTATGTCATACGGAAAATCATGTATGGCATCGAATTAAAAACAATTTTCCACTAATAATAATATAAATATAAAAAGTTAATACCAGTTTTGTTAGCCAGTTCCTTCGGCTCTCAGGGCTAACAAAACTGCTTTATAATCTTGTAATTTTCCATTATATTACCCGCGGAAAGCACTCTATAATACGATGCGACACATAACATATAAAAGAACCTTTCCTTTTTTTATGTTTTTACGTCCATCAGTTTGAATTAATAGTCTTAATACAAAAATAAACACCGCCATTCAAAGATCAGTTGATTTTATGATAAAAGCAAAAGCGCTTTTTAAATAGATGAGTTAATTGTTCAAAGTTTAAATTGAGAAAAAATTCTTTAAAAAAGAAAAATCATCCAAGAATAGTTTTCTATTTTACAAAATATGCAAAAAATATTTTAGTAAAACCTAAGATAAGAAAATATGAAAATTAGATATGTATTTTTTTGCTAAGGTTATCCTGCGCTTTGTGTAAAGTTTAGATTAGCAAATTGTTAATTAATGTGATAGGACTTGACTAAAATAGCTACAATAAGATTATAGGAGGGGGGGCAATTGACCCAAAAAGATTTACCCCAAATCAGCTTTTGGTAGCTAGTAAATATTGCAGGGATCTAAAGGGATAAGACAATGGCCAATAAATTGGTGTACATTCCCAATGAATATATACAATATTACCCCTTCTGTAGCGTAAAATTAGTAGTTGGAACGTTGGAACACTCAGCTTAATAAACCAACCAATCAAAATTCATTAAAGTCCCCAATGTTGTAAAGCCAACGAATAAGAAAAATGTATCAAAAAACTTTGGGGATTAGTGAAATAAACTGCCCATTAACCCCTCTTTCCCTGAAATATTGGGAGAAAGAAAAAGCTGTAAAACATTTTCACTTTTTCAGTGGTTTTAAATAAACACTTAAAGTAGTAAAGACAGTATGAGTACGAACCATACAGGGGGAAAGGTAAAGGACAGAGGTCTAAATCTTGCCAAATAGACTTTTGATAGCTTTAAGTTGTGGGAGAAAAGTCAAAGAAAACAACAAAGGAAATAGTTTTTCCAACTTTACCCTCAACAATTACAAAATATTTTTATTTTTAGTCTTGATTGAATTATTTTAGCATCCATTGTCATGTCCCCATATCCCTGGATGTTAAGACAATGCTGGGTTTGCAAAATTAGATTTACAAAACAAGCAAGGTTTTGTCCAATAGTTCGTGAAGTCACAGATAATATAAATATACATTCTGCATACATTAGATTGGAATTTTTAATGATTTAATAATCTATTAGTTTATTAGTTTTAATTTGAAGGAGAAAGTGAGAGAAAGATATTAGAAGATATGACTGTGTATTTTAATAAAGTAAAACTAAAAGACATGAACTGACAGAAATTCTTATAGAAAAGCTACTCTTCTACAAAGAAAAAGTAGACTTCACAATATTTTCAGACCTAGCTTTACACTAAGGCATAAGTACAAAGCTAGATTGCTAGAAAGGCAGGTAATTCTAAAAAATAACCTTAAACCCGTTTTTAGCAGATTTCCACTAAATTAGATTTGATACAAAAGTACTTTTAGACAAAGGACAGAAATATGAAAACTATGATACCATAAAAACGATGCCTGTCCGTCAATACGTATTAAGCTTAAAATCTCTACAACCGCGGAACCCTGAGCTCCGATTTTCAGGGAGTATCCCAACTAGTTATGTCAAGGTTTAGGCTGTTTTCTTACAAGGTAGAAAACCCTCCGCAAAAAAATGAAGTTTATTTTAGGGGAAGGGGGGGATTTATGGCAACTTCCTAAACTTTTTAACCAATAAAAACCTAATCTTTAGAAAGAGTATTTTTTTTCATCATAGAGGATGCATGTACATCAATTTTTTGTCGATTGTCTTATCCCTTAAGATGCCTGACTATCAAGATACTTGTGAATGGTATATTTGGCATATTACAGTCTTCGTTTTACCAAAATATTTGAAACAGAGATATCTACAAGTCTGGAGTGTGGGGAGGGGGGGGGGGGGGGGGGGGGGGGGTTGGATACGGGGGACAAAAAAAAGGTTGGTTTTTTTTTTTCAGGGGGGGGAATGGCGGGGG
>LS041712.1:4631-17194 GCA_900241095.1 Acartia tonsa | reverse complement strand
ATAATACGGACGGACAATCTGATGGACGGACTTCTAAACATTTCAAGTATAATATTGAAAAGAACTAATACTTTTTATTAGTAGAAAGATAGGATGCAAAATAGCTTTTCTACATATGAAATATCCTTATCTCTGATGTTTAGATAATGTAAAATTGGAAATTCTAAATGATTTTGTTATTGAATTTTGACCTCTAGTTCAAAATATCTGCTTAAACATTTTTCCTTGTTTATTATGTAAAAACAAGAATGACAACATCCAAAAAAGCATTGTTCATGCATAAATTTAACAAATTTAGAGATCCATCCAGTGCAAAAAAATTTAATGGCATATATCGTAAGAAAGAATCTTTATTTTTTTTACATTTTTGGACTTAATATCCCTAGGAATCACAACGTCAAGTTTATAAGTCTATCAATATATGATTAATAAAACTACACGTTTTTAAAGGCGTATGCTAATGATTCGAGAGTTTTTTATCTTAGAAATTCTAACAAAAAGTCTTATAATTATGTGTGTGGGGGTATTTATGGTCAGAAAAGAAAAAAGTGTCATTATTTCAGCAACGAAGCTACTTTTTAGTTAGTAATATCAGGCCGTTCGTCGATCTGAAAATCTGATAGAAACCGTTGGTGGAAACGTGAATTTCTCGGCATCTATTTATAATAAACGCCTGAATTTAAAAGAAAAATATTGCCTTTGAGCATTTAGTTACAATTTCGCTATAATTTACTTCGTCTGTCGGTTATGCCAAAATAGGCCAATACTAATTCATGCAATTAGGTATCGTGATTTTTTTTTTTTTAAATGAATATTCGCTCTATAACTAACAATGTTATTTTGTCAATCGACAATATTTTGTGCTTCGCTATTTGTGAATGTTTTCATCCTTTCTTTTATTTTTTTCATTTTTTATCTCAAAAGTAATGAATAAAAAATGAGCCTCTGTACTTTTGACACCAAATATGAGGATAAAACAAAAGAATGTTTATAAAGTCAAATTTAGAAGAAAAAAAACAAGGATGACAACATTCAAAAAAGCAAACGTTACCATATGATTATACAAGCAAATGAAATTAAGCAATCAAAAGTGACAGTGCTTTCAAACACTATTTTGAAAAATTAGCAATATATAATAAGTAAAAGGTCGTAAAAAGTAATGGAAATAGAAAGTATTAAAATCAATGCACTTACGATTTTAGTGATGCTCCACTTTTTACAATTATACTATATCGTCCTAAGAATTATACTTCCAAATTTATAAGGTATGAAGATAATTACATCACATAAAAAATAATGAAAACAAGGATGAAACCATCTATAAGTAGCAAAGCGAAAAATCTGGTATGAAATAGACAAACGGACAAAGTGAGTTATAAAGCAGTCCGACCGCTATTGCTATTTTGTACTTAATTATGCTCCATATTAATGGAAATGTTGACAAGAAGTTTCAGCCTTGAAATTAATAGAACGATTCTAAAATGTATATCAGAGTTATCTGTAACTGATGGACGTATAGACGGACCAATACTGGATAAAAGCTCTGATTTTGGTCATTAATAAAAAAATAGCTAAGATACTTTGGTATTATCACGCCTCACAAGAAAATGCGCACTAAAATCAAAAATGCCTGTAAATAGAATAAAATATCAACTATAAACTGCATAAGGTGTATTGTTTTAATTATTGTGTTAAAAGAAAAGACTACCCGTAGAATAGTTTTAATTTTAAGACGTACTTTATAACCTAAAACATTGCATTATTTAATTATACGTACGTCAAGTGTTTTTAAACAAGGATAACAATATTTATAAAGGAGCATATCTGCTAAGAAAAGTTTACAAATGTGTACTATTTATTTCATAACATATGCCTTGCCTTTTGTTTAAAGCTAAGTTTTCATTTTTAAACCATTTTAGAGATATTTGCTATCGCTTAAAAAATTTAATTATTGTTTAAGGAATCATAATCCAAATTTAAGATACCATACTTACTTAGATTAAACTATGACAGTTCACTTTTTCATTTAATCTAAAAATGCACGTTCATTTCGTTCCTAGATAATACCATATTTTTTACATGAATTTCTGCAAAGAAATGGTTAGTGTGACGGACTGACGAACAAATCTAGATTACGAAAGGCTTCGCTTTTAATAAATTACATCAGGACATTCTTTATATAAAAATTCATGCTTTTTAAAACACGTGAAATTAATTAAAATGTAGAACAATTCATTTTTGAATTCACTAATTAAACTTAACAATTGTTTATTCTCTAATGATATATTAAAAATCTTACATACGAAAGTAAATGGATGTTTGTATGTTTAATTATTCTATAAAATCTGAATTATCAAGAAAGATTAACATTGGTTCAAGGCAGGTTTTCTCCTATTTTATGGGAATAACTCCCCCCTACCCTGTAAGGAATAATCTATTCTGAAAAAAAAATAGTAAAGCCTCTCTTAAATTCGAATTCGATCAGTTTACCATTTTTCAATCTTCTCAGAGCGGTTCTAAAAAAAATTGTAGTATTTTTCTACCATTACACAAGCCGCGCCAGTTTTTTTTTTGTAAACTTTGCTTTTTTTCAACATTCTATAGTAAATAATTACACCTTTTTTTGTAAAGTAGTAATTTTTACAAACCATTAATCCTATCCGAATTCTTTTATATCAAGGAAAAGGGATCAGACTATGAAAAACAAGCAAGAAATTTCCTCAAATCCACTTACTTCTCCCATTCTTACCAACTTCCTTATAGTTACAACACAAAACACGTTTTAAGCCCACATTAGGCTACAAAAATATCCAAATTTTCAGCAAATGAAATTAATTTGTTGAATCACAGCCCTTTAGAAAAATAATTACAAAAAACTTTGACAGATTTTTATTTTTCTATTAACATTTTTAATATAAACGAATATGGCAAGTTTTATTTTGATTAAATTATCAAGGACGTCCAAGAACAGGGGAGTGGGGGGTGGGGGGATTTTAACAAAAAAAATATTCTTAACTCAATTTTAAAAATTAAGGGGAAATATGAGGGGTTATATACCCTTAAATTGAAAATATTAGTTTAAAGAGAAAAGTATATTCCATATAAAAAAAACGCCCTCGTTTTTTAATTACTAAAAAGTTAGATGTCTTTGATGATTATATTACATTATAAATACAATAAATAAAAAAAAATTGTTTAATATTATGCTATCAATAGAAGCAAAATTTAAATTACAATAAAACTATGTCAACACTTAGAATTTTTGGCTATAGTCCCTTTCGTGACACCGCCTCTTATGGGCCGTTTCGTCATATTTTCACAGGAGCTTTTGATATAGGTTACTTTAGCTTAGGTTAGGGGATTGTCCTCCAGGGTTAGGCAATTGGCCCCGAAGGGTTAGAAATAGGAGAAAAGCTACAATGTCAAATATGACGAAACGCCTCTTATACAAATGAATTCAATGGTTTTACATTATACACTTAAGTGTAAAAGTAATGTTAGCTTTACTGCCAGACCGTCCAAACAAAATAAATGTAAAGAGTAGCTTCGCTACTTAAATTAAGCAGTTAGATATGTACAAATATATGATACAACTTTTAATTCTGCATTTTTTTGTGAAAAAAAATATTTTAGTTGAGTTTGAATTAGCTCTTTTAAAGAATTAATATATCCTTTTATAACTAAAAAAATCATAATATTTTTAACATGGTGGAAAATAAAATAACTTTTTAAATTTTAAATGGGGGAGTGATTTGACAATAATATACAAAAATTACAAGAATTTTATATTCAAGTTGCAATTAAACCCTAACACTATCTCCTGTTCTTTTATTTATTGTCCGATTTTAAAATTAAATAATTTCATTTGGATGATTTCTTTTCATAACATTCATCATAACATCTGAATCTTCACACATAAAAGGTTTGGTTCTAGAATAGATAGATAGATAGATAGATAAGTTAGATAAATAGATAGATAACATCGATTAGCAGCGAAGCATGTCATTTAAAGCGTGATTAGCAGACTGTCGGACCAAGTAAATTATATACAGGATGCACATTGGTATAGGGTAATATTTAATAAAAATTTCAGCATTCTGTAATGAATAACAGGAAAGAAATTTACGTTTTTAAAATTGATAAATAAACAGACAGATAGATTGATAGGTAAACGTATAGATAGATAGATATAAACTTATGACCAAAATGAAGCTTTACCTGTAGCAGGCTGTGTCGTGCCAACTTATGCCATCTCCGTACCAGTTGTTTTGTACTGAAATATAAAATCATTATATACAAGTAATAGGTTGCTTGTCTGTAGCTGTATAGATCGCTAACTGCTAAACCAATATGGTTCTCCTTTACATTGAAGCTTCTTTAATTCCAGAGAAGGTTTGTTTCTATTTCGGGAGAGGATAACTTCACCCTATCAAGAAAATCAATTTGTCTTTTATTATCTTATCCCACAAGATCCCTTAGTCATAGAGTAGCTTTCCTACAAACATTAGTTATTTAAGATTTTAAAGAGTATTACTAAGAAAAATAAGTTTAATAAATAATGAGGCATAGATTCAATAACAATTTCTTTAAATATCAAATAAATTATATTTATAATTAAGGCGGAAAATATTTGCAAAAGCGCAGCTTAACAATTGAAATTGACATACAAAATTTAACAGAATGTGTGTGTGAAATTATATTATATGTCTGTACCGCAGGATTTTGCCAACCGCTTGACCGATATGTTTCTTCTTTACAGTGAAACTTATCATGTGTTTAGGTTGGTTTACAACTACTTTGGTGGAGGGTGCCCCGCTTAAAATAATTTTGTATCAACAATTCTCATATGACTACATAGTTCCTGTAACCCTTATTTTATTATGCCCTATTGTTAGAGGTTTCGGATCATGGAAAGAAAACAAAGTATAGGGTTTGTCGTATTTGTATCAGTAGCTTTGGATAATTTTTTTTAGGTTATTTAAACGTTAATGATTGTTCCGCAGGGTTAGAAAATATGCCCCACAGTGTTAGAGCGCGTGAACATACGACGATATCCGCTACTTCGTTTTTCCCCCATGATCCTAGGATTATTAACAGTAAGTCTCTTCAACGATCTATTGACATTACCTGCCATACACGCCTCTACAGTAACGCCAGACTTTTGTAACAAATATTCAGCATTGTCGGGTTGGGGCACTGGCTTTGACACAAATTGAGATAAAAATCCTAAAAATAATAGTTTCAATATCCAACAAAAATCATTTTATTTTCATTATTTGATTAATCAACCTAAGCTAATATTAGTTATTTGTCGCTTCGTTTTAAAAACAGCTTTCCGCGTACATAAAAACTGGTTTTAATCTTATGGTTGTACATTTTTATATCATAATTTATCTAAGTCCCCACAATTGTTAAACCAAAGAATATGAAAAGGGTTAATACAAAACTTTGGGGTCTAGTGTAACAGCCCTGTTTGTGTCCAAGGGTTCTCCCTCCATCCCTGTGCAGTTTAATTATCTTATCTATCCATCTATCTTTCTACCAATCCATCTCTTAATCTATCCATTTGTACCTGTTTGGGGCCAAGGGTTCTCCCTCCATCCCTGTGTAGTTTCATTTGTTTATCTATCCATCAATTTATAAATCTATCCATCTAATTTTCTACCTATCTATCTATTATATATCTATCCATCTATCTTTCTACCTATCCCTCTAACCACCTCTTAATTTATCCATCATTACCTGTTTGTGACCAAGGGTTCTCCCTCCATCCTTGTGCAGTTTTATTAACTTACCTATCTTTCTAGCTATCTATCTATTTATCTATCTATCAATACCTGTTTTGGACCAAGGGTTTTCCCTCCATCCCTGTGCAGTTTCATTAGTTTATCTATACATCAACCTATATTTCTATCTATCTATCTTTCTACATATCAATACCTGTTTGTGACCAAGGATTTTCCCTCCATTCCTGTGCAGTTTCATTAGCCTATCTATCCACCAATCTATATTGTGTCCATCTATCTTTCTAGATATCCATCTATTATTTAATCTATTATTACCTGTCTGAGACCAAGGGTTCTCCCTCCATCCCTGTGTAGTTTCATTTGTTTATCTATCCATCAATCTTTCTACCTATCCATTTTTACATGTTTCGGACTAAGGGTTCTCCCTCCATCCCTGTGCAGTTTCATTAGTCTATCCATCAATCTATATATCTAATCTATACATGTATCCATCTCTTAATTTATCCATTATTACCTGTTTGTGACCAAGGGTTTTCTCCTATCTTTCTACCTATCTATCTATTCATACCTGTTTTGGACCATGGGTTTTTCCTCCATTGCAGTTTCATTACTTTATCTATACATCAACCTATATTTCTATCTATCTATCTTTCTAGCTATCTATCTATTTATCTATCTATCAATATCTGTTTGTGACCAAGGGTTTTCCCTCCATCTCTGTGTAGTTTCATTTGTTTATCTTTCCATTTATTTATATATATCCATCTAATTTTCTACCTATCTATCTATATAATTATTCATCTATCTTTCTACCTATCCATCTAATCCACCTCTTAATTTATCCATTATTGCCTGTTTTTGACCAAGGGTTCTCACTTCATCCATGTGAAGTTTTATTAATTTATCTATCTATCTAATTCTATTTATCTATCTATCAATACCTGTTTGTGACCAAGGGTTTTCCCTCCATCCCTGTGCAGTTTCATTTGTTGCCGGGATGCTCTGACCCGAACCTGACCAAAACCAACCTAGAAAAATAAAACGTAAACAAGACTGGGTCACAATAGAGCCATTAAACATTATCCATTCGAGGTCTCACAAAGAGTGATTAGTCGTGATTAGAACCTCCCCCACCCCCCATTGATTTTTAAATAAGTTAATTAAGTTAAAAAAAAATTCTTGTGTTTGTATTTTACTTTAGTTCAGGTTAGACGCCCGCTATCATTATCAAACACTGTTTTAACTTTTAACTTAATTGGTTGGTTGTTTTTTGGGTGTTTGGACAGAAAAACATACATGTCTATCTACTAATTTTAGTAAAATTGCTACCACAAATTCTAAGATACAAGAACGATTAATTAAGGATTAATTTTAAATCCATTTCATTTCAGTAGAGAATAATAAAATATCTTACAAAAAATAATCCATTTTTTAGAAACCATAAAAAGTTAAAAGAACTTTTCACTAAAAATATTTGGCTTAAATTTTACTTATAAATTATTTATTAAAAGGTTTCATAAAATACACACTATATATATATATACTAGTAGGTATATTCCCTGAAGAGTAGAGCCCATTCGGTTCAGTGGTTTTCGAGATCTTAAGCTTCAGACGGACAGACAGACGGACAGACGGACAGACAGACAGACATCGTTTTACTTTGTATTATAGATATATTTTATTAAATTTAGATTTGTTTAAAACATGTTAGATTTGCCTAGGCTTGAAATAGGCCTGAAATAATATTTTCCTACGTTTCCCATCCCTTATCCCTGGATTTGTCTCCAGAAATCTTCAAAAGGCTCCTGTGGCCGCAAATTTTGACATAGAGACTTCAAATTTTAAACTTCAGCTTTTCTTACATGTCTACATAACATATTAAAATTTCATAAAGATCCGCCGCTGTTTTCCTGCCGACCACCGACTGCGGCGACTGACATCTGACAAGTACAGCTGCGGCCGCTTAAATTTATATTTTGATATTTCTAATATAAAATTTACATAAAGATAAACATTTTCTGCAAAAAAAAAATTTCTTCTAGCTTCAAAAGTAAGAAAATTACAGCCGTTTGAAAGGGTTAAAGTCAGTAAGTCCGAAATTAGAAAATATAATAGAATAAATACTTTAACAAAAATGCCCTTGTTTTTAAATAATGGTTTTTAGAATTTGTCCCAATATATTTAAAACTAAATTATGGAATATATAAAGCTTGTTTTCTTAATGAGAATTCTCATATTGTATTGCTGTGGTCTTTATGGCCTTTATTGTACTTGTCGCAGATACATTTGCCTGCCCTGGTTCCTATGTGCTTCTGCTGCACATTATGCAATTTTCCAATTCTACAACTTTCAGCCTTTCATAGTAACATTCAGACAAATCTTAAAATATGCTAATAAAGTTTTACAACAATTTGTATCTTAAAACTGCACAAGTAATATTTAGGTAAATCTTAAAGTATACTCCCTAGAATTCATGATGATTTGTATTCTAAACTGCAAAAGTATTCAGGCTAATCTTAAAATATGCTCCCTAAGATTTACACCAATTTGTACTGCAAAAGTAGCAATCATTTAAATCTTAAAATGTGCTACCTGTCCCAGATATTTGTTCTAAACAGTAAAAGTAATTAGTTACTCTTAAAATATGCTCCCTGCATTTTGCAACAAAATTGTACAAGTAACATTTAGGTCAATCTCAAAATATGCTACCAAAGTTTTACTACAATTTGTATCCTGAATTGCACAAGTAACATTTAGGTAGATCTTAAATGTGCTGCCTAGAATTCATAATGATTTGTATTCTAAACTGCAAAGGTATTCCAGCCAATCTTAAAATATGCTCCTTAAGATTTACAGCAATTTGTATTGCAAAAGTAACAACCATTTAAATCTTAAAATGTGCTACCTGTCCCAGATATTTGTTCCCTCACCCACAGTATTACAACAAATTATTTCCTAAACTACATAATATTCAGGTTAATCTTAAAATATGCTAACTAAGATTTATGTTCAAAACTACAAATGTATTTAGGTTGATCTTAAAATCTGTGGCAGTTTTGAGAATCACCTATTTTAAGTTATACTCTTTCTTATTATTGTCAGTATTACGTGTTGCAAGTTTTAAAGTATTACCAATTTAAAAAGTGCATATTTTGTGTAATGCAAGTTTTGAAAATTGTTGATTTTGAGTATTGCCAGTTTTGAGAATTGTAAATTTTGAGCATTGCCAGTTTTGTGAATTGTCAATTTTGAGTATTGCAAGTTTTGAGTATTGTCAATTTTGATTATTGCCAGTTTTGAGAATTATCAATTTTGATTATTGCCAGTTTTGTGAATTGTCAATTTTGATTATTGCCAGTTTTGAGAATTGTCAATTTTGATTATTGCCAGTTTTGAGAATTGTCAATTTCGAGTACTGCCAGTTTTGAGAATTGTCAATTTCGAGTATTGCCAGTTTTGAGTATTGCCAGAGCATTCATTGGCAAAGTTTGATTAATATCCACATAAAATCCAATTCAAGGATATATCAACATAATATCACCATTGCTCTCACCTACACTTAAGGTTAACATTTATCTAACCAAGGGGGCTACGCCATTAGCCTCTATGAAGTTTAAACGTTTAAGAGGAAATAGTTCTTTTCAAAAATAGCCTAAAACCTGACTAGAACCAACAAGAAAAAATTGTAATTCTTTTTTTTCTGAGGGTCAAAACTTACATACTTCATTTCAATAAAGTATTTTTAAGGAAGTGGAAATTCGTCCAAAGCCTTTTTGAGATTGAATCTTTTCCTTTTTATATCAAAGTGTAGTTTTACTAAGGTTAAATAAATATCCTTTCTTAATATCAAACTTACTTTTACTTAGAAAGAATTATAGCATCAAAATCCTTCTTTTGCACTAATTAGAAAGATTTAAAGATTGTAAAAAGATTTGATTACACAATCATAGTTGCCCTTTTTGAAATAGAAAAAGTAGTTAAATTTTGCAAAAACGTTCTCTCATTCGTTGACTTAGAAACTTTGGGTACCTAATTTCTCTTTAAAAAGGTTGGGTACCCTCCCCAAAAATAGTTATAAATCTTCCCTAGACCTATAAGAATCTTAGCTGTAAAGGAGAGCCATATTGGTGTGGCAGTTATACATATGCTCCGCTCAAAAACACAGACATACAGACATCCTGTTATTTTTATCTAAGAAAACTGTCTGAGGAATACAAACTGACCTTTACTGTATGTTTAATGGAACAGTTACACATCCAAGGGTTTCCCTCGAGCTCCAATGTCTAAAAAATGGTATTGGTAAGAAAACACAGATCTATAGTATAGATTTATATACAGAAAACTACCTCCCTTCCTCTTTCGTCTGCTTCTAAATTATTTTCTGCTACTTGGCTGTGTTAAGATAAGCGACACCATTGGTTGATTTTCAATGACTCAATAGAAAGGTTGCACAAGGCAATTGTGATGGGGAGATACAGATATTTAACCCTTTCTCCCTCTAGTGTTTTACTCTAATAGTAAGCACGTAATAATTCGCAAAATAAAAAAGAATTTTATAAATTCGATGGTTCTCTTTACTATAATAATGAAGTTGTATAATTCAATAAAATCTAAGTAAAATTGTATTAAAAAGAGCTTTGATTTAATAATTGTCAAAAAAAGAAAATAGAAATATTATTCCAAAACAAAAGAAATAATTGCAATGGGTTTTTTTGTTTTTTTTTTGGCTTTAATCTGTTGTGAAAATCTCCTTTTTTTTATCTAAAATCCATTAGCACTTTATACCCAAGAATTTACCAAATTAGCAACCAATATAAGTATAGATTCTACATACGTTTCAGAAACAGTAGTCCGCGGACACGTAAATGAAACGACTTGGATAACAAATTATTTTGTTTCTGAATTATTCAAAATAAAATGAAGATTATATTTTCACAAATTGTAACCCTAAAGGTTTTGAACCCTCTTATTGAATGTATGATACTGCAGAATTTGAATTTAGGTTAGAATCCTGTTTTATCCAAATGGGACAAATAAATCACCACCCCTTCAAATTTTAAGTAAAAAGAATATCAAGTCCCTACGATAGGATCCAAACCTGCAATAGGCGTTGAAATAAGGGCTTAGAGAACCAGAGTTATAGGCAACGCAGGTTTAGGGCTCTCAGCAGGTGTTAGGCATTTTTTCAATTTATTTAAGAACTAAAGGGGGGTCATTGCTCACTTGGTGCTTTAAGGGAAGCATCCAAAAGTTTTATAATTGTGCTTACGGACATATGATTCTTATAGAGTAGCTTCTAGAAAAAACTATGGATCATGGAAAGAAAACAAATTTGCGGATTTTGTCAAATTTTCACAGCAGCTTTTCTCCTATTTCTAGCCCCTGTGGGGGTCTCTAGCCTTGCGGGGCAATCATTAACATTCACTTAACCTAACCTAACCTAAAATAACCTTTTAAAAGCTACTTTAAAAAAACGATAAAACCCGCAACTTCGTTTTCTGTCCATGACCAAAAACTAAAATACAAATTTTAGATAATAAGGAGGAATAAAGATAATAAAGATAAAGGTATAGAAGGGGATCAACTTTCATAGTATGGGATATTGTGGAATTAAGGGGAGCATAATTTGTGAATTTAACTGTGAAGATTCTCTCTCTCAGATTAAATTAAAATCTATTCAAGGACAATTAGGTTAGCAGCGGTGTTCAATAGTTTCCACCAAATTGTTATTAATGCAAAAATAATCATATTTATAGCAAAAAGAAAAGTAGCAAACCAAGTAACAGGATATTATTGTTTGAACCAAAATGAACCAGAACCCCATCGGACCTGTGCTTGATGTGATTTTAAACTTAAGCAGGACGGTCGGACAAAGGCCCGAGCTAACAAAATCGGTTTTAATTTTATGATTTTTATTTTAATATTCGTGGAATATTGTCTGTAATACATGAGTTTTCAGCATGGTTCGATCCCACCGGAAATCAATCGGTTTCGAATCCAAACTGGAAAATGCATTAGTAATCTAATCAAATGAAAATATTTTTTTACTGTTTTAATTTCCAATTTATAGAACTTTAAAACCTTTGATTAATAATTTTCATATTATGCTTTGTAAACTAATTTTTCGAAATAAAAACAGTTATAAAGTTATATGCTAAGAAGTATCTAAAAAAATCAGCCTTGCGGCGTCATGAAAATGAGGGATTGTCCTTTTCTTTTTTATGGGTTTTTCTTTCCAACTTCTACTCTCATCTCCCTCGGTTTTATGACGTCACATGGCTGATTTTTGAGACACGTTGTCCAGCTACTCCAAAGAACCTAAGCAGAAAAATAACAAATTAATACAAATGGTTTTCTGGGACGCAACCCAATCTTTCCCATATTTTTCTTTCCCGAAAAAGGGAAGGGGGGAAGTAAATCTCTTCAAAAGAGATGGGGAAAAACCCCCTTTTCTCCCATCTCTTTTTTTCTTCCCCACTTCCCTTTTACGGGAAAGAAAAATATGACGTCTCTGGAATCGTGTTCCTACAAAAGTAATACAAAAGTGGGAAAGATTGGGTTGCGTCGTTTTCTGGTAAGTTCTTTAGGTGCCATATCGGTGTGCATGGTTTTACACAATTAGATAAATTGATTTGAATATAAATAAATTAATTCTTTTTTTCGTATTCATTTGAATCCGGTGGACAGGAGCCGGTTCTCATCCATACGAAAAAACCATGTCTAGCATTGTATTATATCAAGTTTTCTACGAATATAGAAATGTACAATCATAAGATTAAAACCAGTTTTTTTAGCCGGTGCCTCCGGCACCTCGGG